>JAFBJU010000701.1:81506-126356 GCA_016785305.1 Colistium nudipinnis | reverse complement strand
GGGGGGGGGGGGGGGGGGGGGGGGGGGGGGGGGGGGGGGGGGGATAAAAAGCTCAGGTGTAAATAATGAAATTAGTCCCTGGCTCACACGGAGCCATTGCAAATGTGATCAGATACAGCTGAGCCTTTCTCCCTGTGACAGTTTAAAATGGCGGCTATGTGGAAAAAAAGAAAAAATCCTAAGTGCGTCTAATAAATGCACAGCGGGTAAACACACTTTGAGCTTCATGCAAATGCCGAGACGCAGACACACTCGCGAACGACGATGGGAGCGTGCTCGGCAGGTACATTCCCGTTCGCATTCGTATTCAGCCTCCGCCGTTCGGCGCGGGGGTGGAGGACCAAAGTCTCGCATTTGTCGTTGCGATAAGCACGGATAACCTGCACTTTTGCGGGCCGCTCGTCCCGCGGTGGGCATCGCTGTTTCAAGCCTGAAAATGTTGACTTTTTTTTAAAAACCGACATCAGATCAAGGAGATTCATCCGCTGGGGATTACGAGCCCGCGGCACGGCGGCAGGCGGCGGCCCTCGGCAGTTGTTCGTGAATTTACATGTGATGACAAAAATACTTGTATACGAAATCGAGAACCACTGAGATGAGTTGGATTCAATGTTGCGCAGGGGTATATCACGGAGGCTCTGCAACCGCAAAATCCACCACCACGACGACGAGCCGTCAGTCCCGATGGTTCCGCATTTTCCGAATCCTCCCGCCGCGTGGTGTCGGGGCATCATGCGGAGTCACAGGCCGGGTCGGGGGCCGCCTTCCTTCCGAGGTTATTTGCAGAGACACGTCACTTCCCCCGAGGGGAAAAAAAACGCCAACAGGTAGAACCCTCGAAAAGAACCGACCCAGCTGGGTTGAGAGAGACGCTCTAATGGGAGAAGGAGAGCAGGAGAGAGGCGTCTATGGTGCATGGTGGGAAGTCCCCCCCCCCCCCCCCCCCCCCCCCCCCCGCCCGCCCCCCCCCCCCTGCAGTCACGGCCGGCCCTACCAATAGGCTGCATGAAAAAAAAAAATGGGAGGCTCTAAGGAGCCACGAGAAAGCCTGAATTTTCTGGTCCATGCCGGAAATTTGGCGACAACGTTCTCATCAGCACAGCCGCGGCGAGAGTGCAATCATTCTAACACAAGAGAAAATTGGCCAACGACACCACTCAGATGTTGGTGGAAAACGGTCCTTCCTTTTAGTCTAAATAAATAGATAAAACAAAAAAAGACAGGGTAACAAAGGCAGGCTTTGGACTCTGATTTAGGCGCTGAGACACTTACTGTCACAATGCAAGAGGGGGGAGGGGGGGCGGGGGGGGAAGGCAGAGGCCGCCCACAGCTGCTAAAACGCGGCCTCTGTAATTGTTGGAGCAAATGTGGACACACTGCACTTAGTCATCCTGCTGTCGGCGGGAAACCGTGGTGAAGCCTGTATGCCGGGAAACCATACCGGAAGTGAACTGGCTAATCCGCGTTTCAGCCTTCCGCGCGTTCCCCCGACGTGGGTGGAAGCCGTAAAACGGCTCGATGCGGCCTATAGTGGAAGCACAACATAATAACGGTGATTAAATCATCGGTTTGGTACTGGGAACACATGAACTATGGGGAGAAAATGAGGTTTTTAATGGAAATCCATACATTTAAGAAAACACCCGCAGTGTGTCCCTCCCCCAAGGGGAAGCGCAATTGTCCTGCCGCGCACGCGTTCAAACATTCAGAGACAAAACAGCCTCCGCCGCCCTGAGTCTCTTAATGAGCGTAATCCTCCATGTCTGAATGTTCGCAGCCTCGCTCAAAGGTTTGGGCCCACCGCGTTTCCGAGGCTTTCCAGCCCATTCCAATGAGATGCTTCCGTTTGAATAACACTGTACGGCAGCGGTTTGCTGAAAGGAGAGCGGCAGCGAGAGGAACAGAGCGCATTAGGGAAGCGTCTCATCTCCAGAGGTTAATCTTCCATTTTCAGCCTCATTTACGGAGCGCCGGGGAAACACGCACGTGGGGAGAAGAAGACGAGGCTGGAGGTCGGTGTGCGGCATCTCCGGGAAAGGATTTCCGCAGCAAAACGGGGGGGTGGGGGGGGGGGGGGGGGGCGGGGGGGGGGGGGGGGAGGCCGCTGAGCTGACCTGGCCACCCCTCCGCGGGTGGCCGAGGCCTTTCATCCGCCGTCTGTTTGAATGAAAAATGACCGGTTGTGAGCCAGTCAGACCGCCTGTCACGGGGCACGTGTGAGCCGGTGCGACGGAGGGAGCGCAGCAGCAGCAGCAGCAGCAGCAGCCGCCGACCGCGCTGCAGGCGTCCATCTCTCCCCCGCCATCAGATTAAACTCGCCGGATTTTAATCCGCACCGGCCGGGCAATATGTAGATCGCACGGCCGCACGCGGGGCGAGGGACGGGAGCGGCCGGAAGCTGAGTTGGGGGAGGGAGGGGGTGTTTCCGGCCAAAATGGCTGTCGAGGGTCCGCACACCGACTGTGTATCGTCACACGTGTAAAAATAGTGTGTAAGACAAAAAAGGAGGATCTCTGCGGAGGGAGAGAGCCTCATATAAATGTCAAATAAGGCAACGGTAACGCAGCGACTAGGTTGAAATAGGTCAAACTGAGTGCAGCTGATGGTGAGGGCTTCACGCAGCAGGCTGAGCCGCGTCGGCGACTGCTGCCGAAAAAAAAAAAACCTCTGTCTGGATACACAGCACCTCCTAGAGGACGATAGGCAACAGGGATTTCCACTGTGCACGCGCGCGTGTGTGTGTGTAAGCGAGGCCCAGTTGTCGAGAGGGAGACTCAGTGACTTTATACTCCTGATAATCTGGATTAAAACCCTCTGGGACAGCATTAACCACCGCCAGCTGGGCATTACATGAACACAGTGACACGCACACGCGCACACTCTCTCACACACACGCAGTTTCTCTCTGTAGTTCTCTTCTTTTGTGTATGTCTGGGAGTGTATTTTTTTTGGGGGGGGGGGGGGGGTTTAAGATTAAATGATTTCTCCCACTAAGAGCGCGTGTGCACATTGGCGTGAATGACAATAAACCTTTCAATTCTGCCTCTTTTGACCCGAGCGCTGCACGGTATCGAGTGTTCACACCCATCCACCCGGAACCTCTCGGGGGGGGGGAAGGGGTTATTTTTCAGAGTGAATCGTTCCCACCGAAGCATTGTTTGACTCTCCTAAAAACCTGTCCTGCCCCCGACGAGGAGGTTTGAACCCTGAGAGGAGTGGAGCGATGGTGCCGTTTGAGGCGATGAAGATGATGATGAGGATGATGATGATGATGATGATGATGATGATGATGATGATGCAGAGTGGGCGGGCCCCCGGCGCCGCCTGGCCCGGTGGGGGTATTAGGTTTGATTGGATTGGGGTTGGGGATTTGTGTATTAAACGGAGATTACCATGAGATCCAGCGGTTTGCCTTGAAACCCACACGGCAGCTACCTCAGGGAGTCCACTGGCCCGCTGTCCGCTGCATGTCTGAATACACCTCTTTCCGGATCATCATCATCATCATCATCATCATCGTGAAGGAGCCAGATTGATTGAACTCTGCCTGCTCGTCACGGATTGGCGGAAGTTTTTGTGGTTTTTCTATTTCTGCTGATATAGATCATATGATGGGAAACTTTGGACCTCATTTCAGTTCCCATACACGCATCGTTTGTAGCGTACATCTCATTCGTAGAATTCATAGTCTATTCAACATCAATAGGCCTTGTTGCATTAGACCTAAAAGTGATAGATATTTTGGCCTTTTAATTTCCTATTGTATCGGCTTTATTTTTGCCCATTTCGTATGTTCTATATAGCCATATACAGTATATATATTTTGTTATATATTTTTGTTATATATATATATTTTTTATTTTTTTGCCGTTGAATCACATCACTTTTTGCTGCTGCACCAAACTTATCCCCCCCCCCCCGCATAAGGATCATTAAAGTTTTATTTTTTCTTACACCAAAAATTCAAACTCGAGCACTCACACCTTATTTGCAGATTTTTCACACCGTTCCCACATTCCTGGTCTCGGATTCAGAAAGCACCGCAGGCCGTATGAGTGCCAGGATGCATCACGAGTACACAATCTGCACACAATCGGCACGTGTGCTGCATCATTTCTGACAAACTCTTCTTTCCATTCCCATCGTCTTCTTTCTACGTCTGTTCGGTTTTTCTGACATTGTACTGTCATGACTCTAAAGCTGTGAGTAATCTGATTAACCTGACCCCATTGTGGGGTTCAAAGTCTCCGGCCTAATGCTTTTCAGAAATACAAATGACACTGCGCATCTGGTGTACTAATCCGCGCTGTCGTGTGTGTGTGTGCGCGAGCGGGAGTGCCCGGGAAGCTTAGGGCGCACAATTGGAATCAAGATTCAGAAACAAAAGAGATGTGTGTCAACAATCGTACGCCGCAGACATGAACCTATGGATGGTTTATAGTTTCTATGGTGCGGCGACCATCATCCCTCTCTCTCTCTCTCTCTCTCTCTCTCTCGCCCTCTTTCGATGCACAGGCGCACCGGTGTTGGGCCTACCCAGTTGGTTGGATTGATTTTGTGTCAGCACTGAAAGGGCTGAAGGCCCATTAGGCCAGGCCCGGACAGACAGACAGATGTGCGCGGACACACACAACCTCACAGACTAAGTTAAGCCATTTGATGTTCCCTGACATGCATCCAAATAAACTCCTGGGCGGCTGGGACTTTTTTTTTTTCTCTCTGCCGGCCGGCTGGCTCCTTTAATGTTGCGCTCGTCTGCCGCATCAGACGGCAGCAACTTAGTATCGCAATTAGCCGGGAGTGTTTAACCTTACCTTGACAGATGAGAGGCGCGTGGTCCAAATACGAGCGGACACCGGGGGGGGGGAACCCGGGGGGGACCCGGGGGAACAAAGACAAGAGCGACACAACTGATGGCGTCCATCGCACACGGGTGTAACACGCTCAGGGAAGGCGGGGACTCACGAGGGCGGGAAAATGACGCGGAAGACAGGTGGTGGAGCAGAACAAAACAGGCGATGGTGAAAACCGACGCTGGACGCGCCGTTTACGGGGCGGGAGCACTCGCAGGCGCTCAAAAGTCAGGGAAAAGCCGCCTGCCGTCTTGGAACATTTTCCATCCCCATAAAAAAAGGTACAAACGACGTTCCGAACTTCTCCGAGTGTTTTCCGCCGCGCGGTTTTGTTGGGTGGTTTCGACGCTGCACAACATCGCCAGTCTTCTCTCTCTCCCTCTCTCAAGGACATTGGGCTGATTGACGGTGGTCCAAGTGTTTCTTAAGAGGCTCCAGGTGGATTACCTCCGGCGGCGTTCTCCTCCAACTTCTGCCTCCTAAATCCTCCCCCTTCACGAGCCGCTCCCCGGTCACCAACAGGCGCCCCCGCGAGCCAGGTGCCCGAGCGCGCAGAGGTACCGTCGGCCACACATACCACCCGGGGTGCGCCCGTTTTCTCGAGGCCCCGACGTGTTCACAATGCATTTACGACTTCATCTCGCTCTCTCCTTTGTCTCTCTCTGTCTCCGTTCATTTCCTTCCCATCTCCCGAGTCGACAGGCGCTCAGTCCGCACTGGCCGTGACCTCGGAGGGCCGCGCTTGGACGCTCGGGTTCGGAGTCTGCCTCGCCTGCGCCCGTCACTCGGCCTTATCTCCAGCGGCTCGAGCTCTTAGAACACCAACAAAGGGTATTTTGTCCGTGTGGCTCTTCGGGTGGCGCTCTGCGACAGATCTGACCTGACGCGGATTATAAAAAAAAAAAGGAAGAAACACTTTGTGTTACTGCATCTCCATTTAAACAACTGTGCGACGACTGTTGCATGACACATGGTGTTGATATTCATTTCACCCCATTTGCATTTCGTGATTTTATGATTAACACCTGGGACACTAATGACATTCCCATTTGACGCCCCTGTAATTTGCGTCGGGCCAATTAAGAAAAGGTGACGAAGATGTCGCGTGGTGGCAAAACACGTTGCTGCTAAACATGTCGACAACTACGTTATCGATGTATTTGGATTTCGCCCCCAACTTTCCCCGGTTTACGAGCCGCCTCAGAAGAGAAGTTGGGCCGCGCCGATCTCGGGAAAGCCACGCCCGTGGTTGGGCCCATCTGTCGAAAGGCGGGGGCGCGCCCCCCGCGGGTGGCGGGGGGGGGGGGGGGGGGGGGGGGGGGGGGGGGGGCGGCGGTTCTGATCGCAGCATCTGCACGTGTCCTGCTCTCTCTCGCTCCTCTCCGCTCGCTCGCCCTTCGCCGCGCCGTGGCACTTTTGGGTCAGCCCTCGATCACAACAACGGGGAGCGGCGGTGGGAGAACTCGGAGCGGGACGCGCGGACACAAGGAGAGAACAGACGGGGGGGCGGGGCTGAGGAAAAGAGAGGAGACATACGGACGGACACAGTCCAACAGACGCAGAGCTATGGGGACATTTGGAGGATGCATGAGGCGGTTATGAACCTATTTGGGTTTCTTCTCCAGGAGCGCCCGAGTGTCACTAATAGCAAAGCAGGGGCTGGTAAACACATTTGTGCGACGGCACGACACTGCCGCCAAACAAATTAAACTCTCTCCTCGCATTTCACACCCTCTCAACCCTTTTCTCTCCATCTCACTCAATTACTCATTTCTTGCCACTCCGCTTTTGCGTCTCCGTCTCTCGGCCTTCCCCCCGGCCTGGTTCTCTTTCCCCCCCCGCCCGTTTTTTGGGGCCCGGGACGGAAACAGGACCGGGCACGTGCGAGCTCCAAGGTCGGCCTGACGAGGCGCCGTGCTCCGATTGGTTAGGGGTTACGCCGGGGAAGAATAAGAGAAGATAGAATAGAGCCGAAAAGAATAAAGAGAGCTCATCACACGGAGAGAACCGAGCGTGCGCCACTTCACACTGGTCGCCCCCGTTGTCCTTCAACTCATCGACTTGAGAGTTACATTTTCTTTCTCTCTTTCCTGTAAAGGAATCAGAGCACCGACGAGGTGGAGTGCGTTTTTACCCTCTAAATGAAGCCACGGATATCGCGCCTTTGCCAAAATTGCCCGCTACAAGGCGGGAATCCGATTCTGAGGAACTCAAGTCCGGTGCCAGATTTGAGAGAAGATGCCATCATAAATTAGGAGGAAAAATTGCCAACAGTCTTTCATTTCGCCACGTGTGAGGTGTTTGCTCATGAGTGAAATATAATTAAGATGCCAGATTGTCCGCCGTTTTTCGGCGACGGGGCGGCGCGTGGGTTGGCCTGACGGAGCGGGCGGCTCATCGGGGATATTTTTTTGGCTTTGCTCAAGATTCACCTCGGTACGATTTTGAGCAGCATATTTCATGGGCAAGTGTGGGATTATCCACCCCTGCATCCCGCCTCGCCAGGTCGCTCACGACGTTGCGCTCGACAAAGCCCGGAGACGAAATGCGCACATTTGCTCGAGATAATCACCCTGGCATCTGATCTCACACGCACGCACACACGCGCACGCACGCACGCGCGCGCACGTTTATTATTTAATTATACGACTCAAGTCTTCAACGGAGGCCTTGTTTTGACACCAGATTAGACTCGCGGCACATGCACTATTAGCTCCGCGTCCAATCTCTCTGACCCCGTTTCCGCACTCGCTTCCTCCCTCGCCTCCTCCCGTCGCGCAACCCACATGCATTCTGTTATCGCTAAAGGTGTCAGAAGAATGCGCTTAACACTCGCAGCGAGCCGTGTGCGTTTGTGTGTGTGTGTGTGTGTGTGTGTGTGTGCATGTATTTAGCGAGGTGACGCTTTCGCGTCGGCCGTGTGCTACTACCGGGGCTGGTGCCGGTGTGCGAGGGGTGGCACGGGCCACTAAGTCACTGAGTACTGCCCTGGGAGAGCCAGTGGGGGTGGGGGGGGTCTTCACTAACACCTATACTGAGCTGACAGTGTACATGTGCGCAAACCTGTGTGTGTGTGTGTGTGTGTGTGTGTGTGTGTGTGTGTGTGTGTGTACTCACCTCTTCCTGGACTTTAATTCAGCCGAGGAACATTAGTAACAGACCAGAACACTCCCATCTGCCACCGCTCTGTCCTTCCACTCCCGTCCTTTTTCTCTCTCCATGTTTAATCATCGCTAAGCTTCTCCTTCTTCTTCTCGTCCGCCGCATCGGGTTCTAATCACTGACACCTATTTTTATCTATTCATTGGATTTTCTTTCTTTTTTTCTTTTTTCCTAACACACGTTCAGCCACATTTTTTTTTTTCCCTTTCTTTTCCCTTTTTTTTTTGTTCATCTCTTCATCTCCTCATTCTGTCAATCCCGCCACCTGCTCTCCCCCACGCCTCTCTCCGCGTACTGTTTCCCTCCCAGTGTGCCGCCACCCGCCTCTACGGCGCACACATTTTTAATACCTTTATTTATGTAGACACTCTAAATGTTACACCGGCAAATTGACACCAATTTGTGAGAACTTTTCTTTCTTTCTGCTTCTGTCTGCCTGGGTATCTGCTTGTTTCACAGTTTCTCTTCCATTCCCTCTCTCTCTCTCTCTCTCTCTCTCTCTCCCTCTCTCCTTCTCGCACTCACGCACAGCCAGCCCCTGCCTCCAGTGTGGGGAATAGTAAAAAGCGAAAACAATAAATGTTATCGCGACTGCCACTGAATTCGGAGAGATAAGAAATTCATTAGGTGCTGGCTTGCTAATGACGTGCAAAGAGAGGAAATTATGGCAAGGACAAAAGGGGTGTAAAGGAAGGTTAGGGGGAGGGAGGAGGAGGGGAAATAAAAAAGAAGAAAAAAAGGATGTGGGGACAAAAAATGACCCCCGGGACGCAACATCGCATCATAGCGTGGCAGCTCAATTGGCTTGTGACCTCTGCGGGTCAAAGAATGAAACGAGGCCTCTCCGTGTCTCTCTTCTCGCCTGCACAGTGTTTTGTTTGTGTCTCCCTGCCTTTCCCCGGCCTGTCTGCCGTTACCCACCAAGCACAACCTTCCTGTGGACTAATACCCACCTGCTTTTTTTTGCCTCCAAAACAAAGCGCCGGCGGTTCATCGGTGGCCCGTCCAGATCGGAGCAACATAATCCCCAAGTCAGTGTCACAGCATGCTTAACATTCCCTCGGACACGCACAAACACGCATCACGCGGACACAGGCATGTACATCTGCCATCTGGTTCCCGTCCTGCCCCCTTGCCCGCCCCCCCCCCACCGCCCCCGTTTTTTTGCCTCCAAAACAAAGCGCCGGCAGTTCATCGGTGGCCCGTCCAGATCGGAGCAACATAATCCCCAAGTCAGTGTCACAGCATGCTTAACATTCCCTCGGACACGCACAAACACGCATCACGCGGACACACGCATGTACATCTGCCATCTGGTTCCCGTCCTGCCCCCCTTCCCCCCCCCCCCCCCCCCCCCCCCCCCCCCCGTCCTGCCCCCTTGCCCGCCCCCCCCCACCGCCCCCGTCCTCGGCCCGGTGCCGGATTACCCTTTCGGTATTTACATCATGCAAATCCGGCCAGCGGTCTCTGATAGGGGCCGTCTGTAATCTGAAGGTTATGTTTCTGACAGGTGCGCGTATTTGGGCATGCTCGCGTGCGTAGCGGCCCGCAATTTGTTCCCCCCGCTCGGCGCAGGGACGGTATCAGTGTCTGCGACATCTGTTCGACACAGGGCCCGTGCCGCAGAACCGCAAAGCACCGGCGCGGGGATGATGCAGTGTCACACACACCACAACGCACGCAGACATACAAATGTTGATGCCCTACACTACAAGTCATGGACATACGGACGGACGGCTGTTATGTCCAGAATGTGTCCCTTTTTGTGTGGGGAGATTTGCCTTCTCGAATTAAGGACTGTAAAACCCTAGGAGACCACCTTTTTTCGACTCTCCCCGCTCCCAGTTTATGACTCAAATTCCATGAAAACATTTCAAGTGTTAATCATGATGATTGTTAGCTATTTCCCGAGACTTTGGGACAATCCTCCGGAGTCAGGAGAAATGACGAGAGTGTCTGGGTGGTAATCAGCGCGATAAGTATGTTGCCTATTCATTGGTGAAATTGGAGAGCGCGAGAAATACCAAAAAAGAAATAAAAAATCCACAGCTGCAGAAAACATTTAATGTGTAGAATCAGTGGCCCTTTGATGAGCACCGTTTGGAATGCAGAGATTTTTTTTTTTTTTCCAGGATGCGCCTTGTTGTATGTCAGCCTGAGCATGTGCTTGTATCCTTCCTCGCATCCTTCCAGAGAGATGCCAGGGCGGAGAGAGAAGAGGCTCCCAGGCAAACATTTTCTCCGCTTAAATGCCCGGCATTTCTCACCAATCATGACAACCACCCAAGTGGGAACCAGGCCTGAGAAAGGAGAACAAAAAGACCGAAAATGAATATACCGCTCACCCGTTGGGGGCTGGGCGTGCGGAAGAGAAAGTGATGATCATCTCTCTTGCCTGCTAAAATGAAATATGATGGCGAGGGAGCTCAGTGCCATTTCCTGCCTGGCACAGGAAGCGCCCATCTGGAGCTGAGTGCTGTCTGTCCTCTGTTGTCGTGTCGCACAACATTGTAATGGCTCTTGTCGCTGCCGTCGCCGTTCTCGAGGCAGAAATTATTTTCGGAAGCACCGCAAGGCACCGACGGGTCAGCTGAGGGGAGGAGGAAGGGATGTCCACGGTACTGCGGGATTGGCTGAGGAGGGAACTGGTGAAATGCAATAAGTGAGGAGTTTATCATTTAAAGTTGGACGGAGGGGAACAATCGAGTCTGCAGACGGAGTGAGACGGATGCTGGCAGCCGCCCCTGCAACTGTCACATCCTGTGCGCCAGAGACGCAGGAGGAAGCCACTCGTCATCACCGTGACAACCAACGCGTGACAAGAGGAGGAAGGAAACTTATCCATCAAAAAATGATGCAGGGACGAGTGCACATCTCCGTCGCACACACACACGCATACATGCGCCTGCAAGCGCGCACGCACACACACACACACACACAGCCACACCACAATGCCTTCATATTTCATTTGGGTCATCAACAACAACGACCGTCTCCGAGAGGAAATTTCTTTTCTGAATCTTATGCTCTCTCAGTGACATAATGACGTGATTTCCTCATCATGAAGTGAGTGTGACCCCCCTCCCCACCCCCCCATTGGGCTAATGTTCAGAGCACACAAACAAAACGGGGAGGCGCAACAGGGTGGGTAACAGCAATTCAGGTGTGAACTGAAAAAACACAAGAGCCAGAGACTGTCACACTGACACACACAGACTGCAAGTGTCTTTCGGTTTTTGGGAGAGACAAAAGCATGCATATATTTTGATCGAGAAATGAGCCTCCAAACCATAATCATATTAATGAAATCATCATTTTTTTTGAATACATACAAATCTAAGTGCACGACCCAAAGCCACGAAAGATGACTGTGATTGATATACGAGTGTCTAAAATACAAATCGTACAAAATGCTTGCTGGATTGCATATAGCTGCACACGCATCCCATTTCGGCGGGGAAATAACAGTTTTCAATCCTCCAGCGTACTTAAAACCAGCCTGATGGATTTCTCATTAACTATATAGTTAACAGGAACATGACCTTTTGCCGCCCATGTCAAGCGACTCCTTTATGGAAAGAAAGAAAAGGTTGAACGGAAAGCTACTGTGCACTCTGGGGTTTTGACGCATGAACGAATTTGCCAGAGCTGGAAACTATAGGAACAGAGCACCATCCAGCGGTTGATGATTTGTTTAATGAGAGGGAACATGTGTTTAGTCCAGGGACATTGGATGTCCACTTTTAAATGCATGAAGATGGTGAAAAAACATTCAGCAATAGGCAGAGACCAATAACAGAAAGATATCGATAATACTGGCCGTGTGTTGACACGTTATTTTTTTTCTTCCATATCCCATTAATGTTTACGTAGACAAAATAATCGCGTTGTCCATTTGTCCATCAGTCCACGCGTCTCTGGCCTGTCCCGCCGATCACTCACAAAGTCGCGGACCTTCTTCAGCACTTGGGTAGATGCTGCCCTCTAGAGGTCAGCAAAGTCCATTGTCCCAAGGGTCTGTTATGTACTGTATGTATATGGGAAAAATGCAGTTAACCAAGCAGGTAAGGGCCAATACTCTCTTCTGGGATAACACCGCACATGCGTGGTGTGCGCCTGTGCACACACACGCGTCGCACAAACCGCCTGTCTCCTAGGCGGTAGCAGCAGTGTCCGTGATGAGGCCTGACTTCAGCCAGCGGTACAGACAGAATAAGGAATGAGGAATGAATAATGGAAGAATAACCAAGACTAATGACTCCGGGGGAGGGACACGCAACTTGCACGCACACGATACGCACCCACATGGGGACGGGCGTAGAAGATTACACAGTAACACTAGTTCTCTTTTTCTCCCAGTGAGCGAGGCTCCTCACTCGCCGCTGGTCTGTGCAACTTCATCAAGAAGTAGTCACAGGCGCCCGCAGTTTTTCCGCATGTTCCCTTCTCTCATCTACGGCAGAAGGAAATAAGGGTGGGGAGCATATGAGCGAAAATGTCTTTCGGCTTCCTAGTAATATCACCTGTGAGACTTCACTCTTATTTCCACGTCATCGTCGTTTTTGGTTTGTTCTACTGCGCAGGACTCTGATAACACTTTGATTTGTGTGGCTGATATTGGAACACTGCAAAGAATGGCGTGAGGTTCATTTTTATTTGATCTACTCGGTCCTCTCCCCCCCACAGCTCAGAGGGAAACGGGCCTGAAATCTCACTTTATTTTTGAACAGGAACCTATTCCTGTGCATGTTAATATTTCACACAGTAATCCCATCATATGAGGGTATTTGACAAAAAAAACTCTAATAATAATGTAATACTATTGCACCACAGTGGCAACACCACATTTAACACTCTTGATACTTTTTTTAAGCTCTTGAATGCATTTTTTTTATTTTTTTTATTTAAATGGTACAAAGAGTCCCAGAAAAAAACGTTTGATTGCATATATTGTTCTGTATCATGGGATTTTACACATTATTAAAGTGTTGTCCACCTTTGAGGTGCTGGTTTTATTTGCACGTAAAAAATACATATATATCGGCCTTTCAACTTCTGTTCTTGGGGCACAACCACACGAAATCCACTTGCTACTCCTGACCCGCTCTGACAGCTGGTGAACGTCGGCCTCCGGCGAGTGGTGCGCTATCAAACGGTCCAAAAGCAAACAATCTTGGCTGTCATCACAGCCTGAGCCTGAAGGTGACCACTGACGGAGAAATGAAATGTTTGAATCCAAATGAGTCGAGAGTCTGATAGACTTGCCCAGCAGCTCTAGAATTAAAAAAAAACAAAAAAAAAAAAAACATTAAAAGTTCCGTGGAGTCTGCTTAACAGTTTTTTTCTCTCCTGCAGGTCACGAATTGATGATTTTTTTTTCTTCATTTTACTAATTGAAGGTTCTCATGGGTGAGATTAGGTTCAATTATGATTATCTTTATGCAAATGTGAGCATTTGTATTCAAGATACTATCATCATCCTTAGATATCTTTTCGCTCTATGTTATCTTTCTGTTGTTGTTGTTTTTTTTGATGAATACTTTTTCCTTTTCCTACTTTTATTCGGCTCCATGCGCACCTTCTTTATTGCTTACATGTCATACCATGATTTCTCATAACAAGGTATAGGAGGTGCACGCGCCGTCATCATGGATTTTGGATAGGTAGGGCGGGAGCATGGGACCAGGGACCTCCACAAATGGCAAATTAAGCCAAAGATCTCTTATAGTGATGAATAGACTCACTGCAGGTGTGTGAGTGGTCGCAAAGAGGGACCACAGCCACACAAGGGAACGAAAAGGAAAACAGGCAAGGGGACACGCCCACAAAATGGAGGGATCTGTCCTTCCAGGAGCAGGGGCTAAACAAGGGCGGAAAAAAGAACATCAGGATCCTGACGCGCACTGCATATTGTAGATTGCCCTTGGTTAAAAAAACAAAAACAAATGGAGGATGTGATTGCTGGTTGTTATGAGCTGTCAAACATTTACCGAAAGGAACTTGAAACTTCCCCTTGCCTTTCAGTTGCCCAGTCGCGTACTTCCTTCATTCTCACCTGTGCTTCCATCGTAGGTCCTGGCTCGAAGTGATCGGGACATAAAGCCTCCTGCAGAACATCATGCTGCTTGCTTGTCTCCTGCTGTCGTTTTTCTCTGAGAGCACAGGTAAGGAACGATATAAAAAAAAACAATAATAAAAAAATCCAGATTATAGGTTTTTGAATTCACCTTTTTTCTTCTTTTCTTTTTTTGACGTGCGCTTCTTGTCGTCCCTGCAGTTAAATCTCAGACTACGAATCCGCCTGTATGGCACAAATCCTTGTTCTCCGCAGGAACTACAGTGGATGGTAATACAGAACCGCTCTTTAGCTTTCCAATTCAGTTTTTAACATAAGCCTGAGGGTGAGCCTGCTGTGCGCTTGCTTATTAGCATTTACGCAAAGCTGACTGCAGCTTTATTGGTTATTTCGCATTTAATCATTATAGTGCTGTGTTTTAACTTAATGGTGCTCCATGCATGCCATTCTGGACTTAAGCAGTGGATCAGCCAACCGAGGCTCATTGCCATGTATAGAATCTGCCCTGCCGGCGTGCCTAAAATCCGTGCAATTCTAAAATGTGACTCTTAATTTCGACTTTTTTCCCTCCTCCGTCCTATCTCCCTGCATTCTACTGACCTTACCATCCACCCCTTCCACCTGCCAGATGGAATAGCTCTTCTGCAGGCGGTGGCCGTACCAGACTACCCTGTGGCAGAAGGTCAAAAGGTCAGCCTGCACTGCGGCGCTTCCATCAGCCCAGTCTCCCTCAGATGGTCCTGGCAACACCTGGAGCGTCTGAGCTGGCGAGAGGTGGGCAGCGAGAGGAACCTGATCCTCGCCGAGCCGAAGCACAGCGGAATCTACCGCTGCATCGCCTGGACCCCCTCCTCCCCACACGTGAGCCGCAACCTCACCGTCTGCATCGTCGCCACGCTGCCAACAGGTTGGTGGCCTTTTGGAAATTGACGGAGGGCAGTTTCAATGCTTATAACTTTATCAAGGCATTTGAGGTGATTTTTTTTTTCTTCTTCTTCTTCCTGATGATTGCTGCTTGGAGTTACAATATGTGTGATCAGCTGTGTTCAGTGGAGCACCAGTGGAACCATGGGAGTTGAAAATGAAACCTCTCGGTGCCCTCTGATGCTCAAAATATAGAAATGAAGAAATATACTGAGATATGTCCTGTCAAGCAACCGCGATCTTTCGCATTCTTTCCAATTTTTCAAATGTGACCCTGATCTAAATGCTTCCGTTTGCAATTCTCCGCAACTATGAATAGTGGGTGAGATTTTAGGGATAGCTGCCTTTCTCCTGTCTCTCCTGGCCTTGATCATCACCCTCGCCATTCTATGGTGGCTGTGGAAAAGATGTGGTGACACACGGGCCGCGTCTAACATCGAGGCTAAAGGTGAAGACACCCAAGTGGCATTTTACCGTTGGGTTCGAGGTTTTGTGATTGATTTGAACATTTTTGCTTTTTCCTCGAGGTTTTCCTGGAGCTGAGAAGGCACCAAAGTAAGTCTTGACCGAATCGTACGCCATATTACTTGATCACGCGCTGTAAGCCAGTTGAGGAGAAGAAGGCTGTATGTATCAACAGAATGGCTGCATTTTTTTTTTTTTTTTTATACACCAGGGCGGGGTACCCACAGTCTGAGAGCGAGGGAGACGTGTACATGAATTACACAAGCGCCAACCAGGCTTACACTAATCTGGATCCAACCAATGTGACCGGGGACAATGTGTATCAAGTCTGTCATGAGCACCCATGAGATGGTGGAGACGTGCAATAAAAAGAGGAAGAGTGGCGCACAGGGATTTTTTTTTTCTCCAGCTGCACATTTAAGTGAGTTAATATCGACATGTAGGGTCATCGTCATGACTTGCCTGAGAGACACAGTTGACCGAATGTTGTGGATATTTCCAATGTGTGTATTTTCTTTTCTACACACTAACACAATTGGTAAGGTGTCACTGTTTCCTATATCTCAACCCACGACTCCATCATACCTGTTGCAAAATGACGTTCACATTTATTTTAGTGACAGAACAGAAAATCTACAAGTAAAAACATTTCGATTATTATCCTTATATTAATAATAATAATAATTTACTTTTGAAAGATCAAATTAACACTGGATGCACCTTTTGAATATATAAATACTAAATACAGTCTAGAGAGCAACATATCCCATCAGATAGGTTTTTGGTATTGTGAAATAGAAGTTATTACAATTTTTAGTAATAATTCTTGAGCTATGCTTTGGCATCCAATATAGTAACAATGCATTTCTTTTTAGCGCGAAATAATTCTTCAAAACCTTATATATAGAGAGATATATATATCTCTCTATATATAAGGTTTTGAAGAATTATTTCGCGCTAAAAAGAAATGCATTGTTACTATATTGGATGCCAAAGCATAGCTCAAGAATTATTACTAAAAATTGTAATAACTTCTATTTCACAATACCAAAAACCTATCTGATGGGGGGGAACAGTGAGTCAGTTCCACCTTTCCCTCATCACATGGGCCAGGGTGGGGACGTCTACCTAGGGGGTGTTAGTAACTGAGAGGAATTCTACCTGATATTATTGACATTCACATTATCGTCATTATTGCCGGATTCTCTACTGTTGTTATTGGCCAAACTTGAGCAGAACAACATCGGCGTAAGCGATTAAGGTCCTTAATGTTCCTTGGTGTCGCTATTTCCGTTGACGAACAGATTTAGTTCCCTCATAGAGTTCTGTTTGTACACTTCTGCTTGCAACACTTCTGCTTTTCAGCTTCAGTGGAGACGGGAAGAGCAGAAGGAGTTGCACAAGGCGGACTTCTGCTCCTGCGAATTCACATTGGAAATGTTTGTGAGACCGGAATTGAATGGTGAGAAGTCAAGGAATTGTCCAAGGAACAGGAAACACTTGCTGGGGGTGAAATCACTGACCCACCTGCCCCACATCGAGAGCCACAGCTGCCCCCAGGCGACAAATACATTTTCACGCCATTGTTAATCACGTCTGTATCATCTGGACCACCTGGCTTTGATTCCTGGCATCCATGGAGAGCTGCGTGGAGGCTACGTTCGAGCATCCTTCTCCTTTTACTGCATTTTTTATTTGGGCCATGATGAACCTCCGGAACTTCCTCGTGGAAAAGAAATAGATGACAGGGTCCAAAATGCAGTTGAGACCCATGAGAAGCAAGGTGATCTGATGGGCGTCGTTGAACGCCTGGAGGGTGGCCTGGTCCCAGTCCACATGGCCCCAGCCTTCGCCGATCTGCAACACGGCCAGAGTCCAGGGGCCTTGGATCACGTGGTGGGGCAGGAAACACACCGCAAACACCCCCACCACGGCCAGCAGCATCCGCAGAGCCCTCCTCTTCACCCCTCTGGGCCTTCTGGATTGTCCGGACGTGAGCGTCGCAGGACGGATTCCCGACTGCGAGGGACTCTGAGAAAGTAGCGCTCGGGCGATGAGGGCGTTGCACACCACCACGAGGAAAAAGATGACAAAAAACACGGCGATTATAATAAAATGAATGGCAGCTATTGTTCTCTTCTGTCCGTCCGTCCCCAGGTGGTAGCCCTCAAAACAGTGAGTGACGTTGTTCTCGTCGGTGTTGCAGGCCGAAGATGCCAGAGAAGGGACGGCCATCGCCGCGGTCAGCGCCCAGATCACGGACGACACGATGATGCCGCGGCGCCTGTGGTCCGAGCTGGCCGCGTCCAGAGGCCGGGTGACGGCCCAGTAACGGTTCACACTGATGGCCCCCAGGAAGAGGATGGAGCAGTAGGTGTTGATGAAGAAGAAGGAGCCCGTCAGGCGGCACATGATGTCCGAGTACGCCCAGTTACCGTGGCGACTGTAGTAGCCGATCCAGAAGGGCAGGGCGGACACAAAAAGGAGGTCGGCCACGGTCAGGTTGGTCATGTAGATGCGTATTTCCCCCATGGCCCTGGCGCCTCGGAGGCAGTGCAGTACAATCAGCACGTAGACGTTGGCGAAGACGCCCAAGATGAAGATGATGCCATAGGCCACCGGGAAGAGGACGTAACGAAACTCCGAATCCAGAAAGGTTGAGGTGTTATTGGCCGCGGAGGCCAGATCGGTGGTTCCCGTCTCGCCATAAGGACTGGTGGTGGACGCCATTTCTGTCTGTGCGAAACAAAACACGCAGGCGTTAACACTCGTTCCACGACAAAAAGAAATGTGTATGTTGTGAGACTCTGAGATTTGAAGACGGCGTCCTCGTTAGACATTTGGCTCGTAGTAGGGGAGAGAAAAACGCAGGAAATGGCAGGAAGTAAAAAGTCGACACAATCACGTGGACTGGAAAGGGCTGCTTTGCCTTTGCCGACGCGTGTTACTGCAGATCCAGTAGAGTAGAAAAAAAAAAACACCGCAAAACGTTTGAGAGGTCAGTCACAGACCAATACCGAGGAGGAGCCAAGGTTTACAACTGGGGTCATAAAGTTACCATGACGTGATGATTTACCAGCACCGCAAGGTGCACAGTGAAATGAGGCGAGGCCGTAACGTCTTCCATGTGACAGGAAA
This sequence comes from Colistium nudipinnis, assembly GCA_016785305.1. NCBI lineage: Eukaryota > Metazoa > Chordata > Actinopteri > Pleuronectiformes > Rhombosoleidae > Colistium > Colistium nudipinnis. Next base: position 107,738 of record JAFBJU010000701.1, on the reverse strand, counting down.
AGAAATTGAGCCATATCAAAACAGACAGCTGACTTGATCCTCAGACTAAACCACAAACGAACCACTATTACACGATATGCACATTGACTATTTTTTATCAAAAACGCACGCGTCATTGACGGGGCCTATCGTTTTCAAGAGTCTGCCCCTGATAGACTGTGAAGAACTTAAACGTGCGTTATTGCCGCGGTGACGTGGTGTCCACGCACAGACACGCCTGGATGTGACGAAGAAATGAAGCAACATGCAGAAGGTGAGGCAACGTCGAAAAACGGAACTGGGACTTGTTCACGCTTACACTGAAAGCAGTCTCTAAAATCATTTCTGATATTATTCACCAAATGTGGGAATGAACGTACTCGTGCCAATCAGGTGGCAGATCCGTTGGATACACGGTTGTAAAAACGTAGTTTTAGGAAAAAAAGATGAGAAATGATATTGTTCAGTTACACTCTGTTTAAGAAAGACCATGTGTCCCACGTACGCCGCGCTATTTACGCGCGGGGCATTTCACCGGTTTTATTTTATTCAATGAGGGTGTGTTACAGATGTACATTTTTGTTAAAGACAAGCCATTGGTAAGGGGGACAAACGAAAACCCTATCTTTGACACCGTTGCCCAAAACATTGCCCATTTGTACAGCAGAGAAAATAGTAAGGAGTCTAGCTATGAAATCCAATTTCAAAAAGGCAGAAAGAATCCATTCTACCATGTGGCAAAGATCGGAGATCTACCCGTTTTTAGAGATCCCTGTTCTGCTGGGCCTTTTATTTGCATCATGCCGTATTTGAGTTAAGACCGGCTTTATTTGGCCTGTTTGGCATTTTCTTCACAGAGAAGGTAAACATCACTCAAGAGCGAATCGTCGGCAGTTGACTCACCATGCTGCTTCTTCTCCTCCAGTGTCTCTGAGAGTGTGAGCACCGTGAACTGCTCAGCTCATGAGGCCAGTTGGTGGGTCCGCCTGGGTGGGTGTGTGCGTGTGTGTGTGTGCCACTATCAGCGAGAATGGGAGTGTCTTGAGACAAGACGAGGGAGGTGTGAACTTTCTACAGCTTCTTCACTTTGGGAAACCCCTACATGCTGGAACTGGTGCTGCGGTTGCTCATCACTCACATGAACTGCTCCTCGAAACGAGATTCCCCACTTTTGAGCAATCTCGGCGTATTCCCAGCTGAACTCCATTTCTCTGTTCATAGAAATAGTTCCTGTTCTGAGCGAGGGGAGACTTTTATGAAGGGATGTGAACTAAAGCACTGAGCACTGAGTAAACATCCCAAAGCACACAAGCTCCGTAGGTTACTTATGGATATGCTTGCATGATAGTTCAAATAGTTCCGTAAAAATATATAAGACATTCGAATGACATAGTATAACAAAACTAAGGATGTTATTTAACTGTACCAATTAATGGGCCATAACGTCCTTCAATGCTTTACCTTGGTCCTGTAAGAATGCATCAAAAGAATTGTAATAAAGAAACGTTAGGTTTTAAATAAATTAAAGAAACGTATTTGTATTTCTAAAGGGCATTAGAGAAATGATTTATGCCCTTTTTAGTTTAACACTATACTATATTATTCATTTAAGGTCTGTTATAACTTTGCAGCCTGCCTGGGTCTCATTTCCAAATGAATATGAAATTAAATTAATAAATGGGCCTAACAATTGCCCTGTATAAAAACACATTTGTAAAATGTCCAATCTTCATTTCATTAGCAGGCCCTCTAAATGTTTAATTTAGAAGATATTTGAAATGCAATCTTATGAATTTTACCAATGCACTATAGGTACTTATAGGTACAAATGTGCGAACCCATAGATTTCTTCATTGAGTGTGACCCTGAATATGCATATACACTAAACCAGATTTTTAAAACAAATTTTAGTGCAGGTAATAGTGACTTGGAATGGTTCTTCAACGTTCAAGGTTCAAGTGTACTTGCGCATGTTAACCACAAGAGGGAGCGAGAGGCTCGTTAAAAAAAAAGGCAAATCCTCTTCCACTCACGCAAACAGTGTTGGTTTTGGTTCAGGTAGAGCGCCACACGGCACCGTGTGGGCTACGCGAGCTTCCTCTCTGAGTGGGTAGCTGGAACAGAACCCCCTCACCCTGCAACTTTGAATCCAACTCCTACGTAAAGGCACGCAGCTCAACACGTCCTCCTCTCCCTGGTGCCACAGTATAATTCCTAGATTAAGGTTAACGAGCCTCCCCGACCTTATTGCTGTTATTATGGCTTGGCAGTGGAACAAGAGAGCAGAGCTTTTTGGTGGTTGTGCCCTGCATGACTGCCAGACATGCTGTGCCATTGCTTTGTATGCAGGCTTACACTGTAAAAACGAAAAAAAAAAAAAAAAAAAAGTAGGTCTTTTCACATACATCTTGTTGCTCGTGGTTTGGGTGTGGATTCAAAAAGATTCCACAGCAAGTCACTGAGATTTGTTTTGGTCATGAAATGGAGAGCAGCTTATGTGGGATGCGGTTTGGTTCAAAGTATGGTATCAGATATGTGTTAGTGTTTTGAAATGCATTGTATGTTCTACCTAGGACATCGCCGACTTGAGAAAGCTCTAACACACACGATGGAGACCCACGTATCCGCCCTATCCATTCATCCATTATCCGCTTGTTTTTCACAGTTCACTTCTTCACTGAAAAAACGTGCCCGCTGCAGCTGAACACGAGTGCAAAGTAAACCAAAACACAATGAAGTCCTTCTCAAAATTACTAATCACTTTACATTAATTGGTTTCCCCTGCATTCAGTAAAATGAACTCAGCTGTTTGTTTTTTTTTTTCATGTTCCCTACATTACAAGAAGTTTATTTCAGGTGACCACGCCAGCTCGCCGTGTTTTACAGTGTAGTGTTAAATGGCCGCTGGCTTCAAATATTTACTTGCCGTGATGGCTGCGGTGATATGTTTGTCAAATTGCTCCATAGGCTTTACACCTGGCTCTGGCTCTTTCTCTTCTTGCATGCCATACGATTCCTATTCCCAAATAGTTTCTTGCATGGCCTCCAAGTGGCCTCTGAAAAAAAGTGGGAGGGGGGGGGAAAGGGGGGGGGGGGGGGGGTAATATACAGATTCATACAGGTCATCCGTGATGTTCTACACTGCTGCACAAGGCCGTTCAAGGATTTTTTTTTCTCCTCTCTCTCTCAAGGAGTGGGTGTGCTTTCAGTCCAGGTGTGCAGAGGCACAGTGAGGGGAACGCTGCCAGGATCACAACAGCTTTTTTTTTTTTTTTTTTTTTTTTTTTTTTTTATGGGATCACGAGCTGGAAGAGCTATATAGTCAGAGTAATGCATTCCTCAGGGAGGCAACTGCCTGCGTGGATCTTTTCTTGTGCCATTAACACCTTTTCACTGCTGCTACTTCACCTGACCTCCATCTGTGACCCTTTGGCCTCTGGCCTCCGGGCGCGAAAACCCCCCAGTAAGAAACTCAGCGGTCAGGTAGGTGTATGTACAAGACACCTCGGTGAGAAATGACGGGGGTTGAGAACCGATGAATGGGCGGGGCTTGACCGTGCATCTCGCCCGGCAGAGGGTTCGTGGCAGACCAGAGAGCGCAGGTCGGTCTCAGTCAGCCGGATTTACCGCATGCCAGAGGCTGAGGTTTGAGGAATGTCCCCCTGCAGTGAGAGAGAGAGAGAGAGAGGGGACCATGTGAGGGCGAGCTAGACAGGCTGAGGCATCTGTACTTCCAGATAATATAAGACCTGACAGTGAGATGGGAACTTTTTCAAATGTATCAAAGGATTTTTGAGCTCTCTCCCTCTGGGACATTCTGTCTATTAAGACATAAAAACCTCAAATATCAGAGCTCGGTAGGCTATGTTGGAAGTCCCCTAATGGGGATTTATTTCAGGAAGATTTTATTTTTTTTTTTTTTGTGATTTTAAGCAGTTGAAACGATTGCGACAGTGTTGTGGTGCAGATGGGGCTGTTTGTAAAGACACGGCGTGTGTGCGGCACACCGGGTGCGAGGGTGCACAATGACACAAAATGTCGCCGGGGCTTGATGACATCGGATAAGTGCGTGTTTCCCCACATGGCAAGCTGCCCCACATTTTGATCCAGCGGGGTGACATCTGTTTTAAAATACTGGTCATAGCCGGCCCCGAGAGCACAGTGAATTAAGCACGTTAATCCCCATAATCGCTGTAAAAAGGACACAAAGTAGGAAAGCTCCCGTATAAGCCATATTGTGGCATCAGATCCTCCCACTTTGCTCTCCTTTTATTTCCACAGGCCGACGTTTGCAGTCCAAATAATATTGTCAGGTGACTATTGACCTGATCCCTGCACTCTGTACTATTGGCTGCTTGTACTTTTTGGTGATCTGCACGGGATTATTGGAGATTAGTCTGCTGTTTCAGCTGCTGCATGTCTGCTGGGGATAAGATACAATTCCTACAATGTGAAACGCAAACAGCCAAATCATGTGGGCTTAAGGGACGGGGCCCGCTGGATAAATTGATTACGGTTGTTGCCGTTTATCCACTAATTCTCGTCGGGACAAACAAGTTAATGTTTCTGGCCCGGTGAAGGATGTCCGCGACCAGGAAGGACGTTGGCCAGAACACAGCTCCTCCTGGATCCGCTCGTCTGCGTGTCCCACAGCGTACGCACTGTGGCAAATGACTTTCGCCGAAGCGGTGTCCACGTGCACCAGAGTGGAGTCTGGGTTTTGCATTTGCATTTATGTGATTTGATGTATTAAGGCAAATTCCCCATAGGACAGAAACTTGTCTGTGCATGAGCCAAACCTCTCATTCTCTCTCACATTCTCATGGCGAAGAGGCTCTTTCCTTTGCCTGTCCCTGGTTATGTGTCATCTCACTGTCTCTATTGCCCAGATTGATTTTTGGTGCTTTGCATATTCATAGATCTAGGATTGTTTTCATGTTTACGGCCAACCAGTGCACCTGGAAAACAGACGATAAGTCACACATCTCTTCCAGCCATATTTCTATGCCGTTGTCTTTTAAGAAATGTACAGACACCCATAAAGTGAATACAGAAATATATATTAAAAAAAAAAAGAAATCACCAACACCTTCACACACTTCGCTGTGCTTGGCCTTCCTGCGGTGGCGTTCAGGTGCCTGGGCATGCCCCGTTAACGCTTCTTGCAGGAGCTTCTGAAAGGATTTCATTTCTCTTTGATAACATACAAAGTATCGTGGGCCTTCTCTCCGCCGGGAGAGAGCAACGCAAGTGACATCATTCATGGCTCACCCAGCCCATTATTTTCAATGATACGATTTGAGCAGTATGGCCGTTTCACAGGTAGGGCTGTTTAACAAGGGGGTAACAAAGGACTCACTATGGTTTTCTGTTTTATGGCACATTGTCGTCAAAGTGATACCGTCAAGGTAACTGATAACTACAAGGATCAAACGTCGTCAGATGTCCAATAACTATTATTCAGCCTCTGCTTTTATCAGGATGCCACAGGATCCTATTGATGTCACATCTGCCGTGCGACCAGGCAAGCATAGACTTAGTTTTTTGATAACAGAGCAATGTCCTCAAACGACAGCAGTGATTTCTTCTTCCCCTAAATAATGCAGCGTTTCGCAAGAATCACATATAAGTCGTGAGAGAGTCAGAGAGAGAGAGAGAGAGCGAGAGAGAGAGAATGTGAACGTGTGCGTCTGTCTGGGCAGGACCTCACCTGGTTGGCTGACTGTCTATCACATTCACATTCAAGATTTAGGAGGGTATTTTATCATCACGTTGAAATTGTTCCCACAGTTATGCAACTAAAAGATAATGAACACACAGTGAGGAATTCACTGCCCCACCATAATCATGCCGTAATAACAGAGTATGCACAATACACTCCTGTTACAGTTATTAAGCTGTATTACTGCAGTGCACTGCAAGTTTGCACACTCAAAGGCACCGGTTAAAACCATCGAGTGTGTGTCCACGTCCAGTCACGGCACTGGCCGAACCATGTCGGATAGGATGTCCGAGCTGCTCTGGGTTTGAACTCAGTCGGAGAGAAGACAAAAAAAAAGCAAAACAGCTCCACATTATACACCAGCACAGAGAACTAGAGAGAGGAGGGTTAGACTGAAGGCAGCGATTCAATTTCAACATGACTAAAGTGTAACGTTTATGGTGACTTTGTGACGTTAACCGCTTTTTATTATTATGTATAAAAAAAAAATGAATAAAATAAATACATTGAAAGACCATTTTTATTTACGGTGTTTTGTATTCACATTGGTATTAGTAGAATGGTGCTACAGTTACGTCTATATGTTGTCCAGTGCTGTTCATTATAGTGACAATTTATGTTTAGAACATTTCGATGAAAGACAAAGAGAGAGAGAAAGGAAAAGTGCCAGTCGACGAGAATACAAGGGAATATCTGTACAATGCCAGTTTGGATTCTCTGCTCCTCCACGACCCAAACTGCCCCTCGGCGTGTGCGTGCGCGCGCGCGTGCGTGCATGTGGGGAGGGAGAGGCGGGACCTCGGAGCCGGGAAGGGCGTTCCCTGTGCGGTCAGAGTCCTCCCGAGGGGCGTGTCCTCCGGCGGCTCTCAGGGAAAACCCACCTTCTTCTTCATTGTTAACGACGCGCTGGAATGCGATGGTTTGATCCCCGGCGGAGCAGGGAGGGGGAACCACGGCGAGGCTCGGACCGACCAAGGCACGCTAGGAGACCGGGGGGTTCGGAGAGAGAACCGCGGACCCCGACACCACCCCCCCCAGTCCCTGTGGCCTCCTCCATGACTCTGCTCCTCTCTGAGAATATCTGGATGAACTTGTCCAGGCGGCGAGTCCCATCGTGCGCGTGAGCTCCCACCGCGGGAAGTTGTGGATTTTACCCTGGCGTTTTTTTTTTGTTTTTCCTTCTGAGCCGGCGGTGGAGCCTCTAAGGTAAAGTTGTATTCTTGATGTCGCTCTTCACTGTGATTTAGTTTGACTGCAGAGTGTGTTTTGTGGATTCATACAGCGGCTTCCTGAGTTCGGTACTGCGGCAAGTTTTTTTCAACCCTACTCCTCCTCCTCCTCCTCCTCCTCCTCTTTCTTTACCTCCTTCACCTCCTCCTCGGCTTCTTTTCCTTAAGGAAGCATCCAAGACTGCGGTTAAAGGCTCAGGTGTCGAAAATACATATTCTTTACTTGACACATATCTTTGTTTTCCCGCGTTTCGCACATTTTCCCCCATGTATTTCTTCCACGTTTGCCCTTTGAATGTGTCTACGCACATTGTACCGCCAGTCTCTTTTCATATGGGCTACAGCGTAGCACGGCGGCGGCGTCGGAGACGTAAAAGTCTAACCTGTCCTCAAACGTGTCTCATGTTTTAGTCGGTGCATGTTAAAGACATTACCTGTCGTCGAGCTGTTTTTTTTTTTTAATGGAGCACCGTGTTGCCTCAATTTGAGGTGAAGCGCTTTTAGGGGTATTTTCTTTCAAACAAGTTTCAGTTTCTGTTGTTGACATTTATCATTAGCCAGGTAAGATGGCCATTATAGACTTTGTACCAGGGGTTAAGAAAAAAAAAAAATGTTGTGGCCCAAGGACAAACCAAGCAGCTCGCCACATTCACACGTTTAAATGTAATTCATGTATTTATAGGATGTTTACAGTAAGAATATATTGTATGTTGTTGTTGTTATGTGGGTTGTGCCGTTTAGGATAGTGGCTTGTGCAGTTCGTGTGAGGTGACGTACGCAGTGTATTCTTTGGCCAAAAGGGTTTGTGACTGCAGTATGAGTGGAGATGTGGACATTCTTCAGATGTACGCGAGTATGTGTTATCCTTTGCCCATGTTTTCAGTCCGTGGTGACGGAATCACCTGGATGAACACAAGTAGTTGAACACAACTTGTGTTTAAGTCATTAATCTTTGGAATGGGTTTACAGTTAATGGACATTTAAGAGATTCTTGAACTGCAGTGACAGAGGCCACAGTTTAAAAACCTGCTCTGAGAGTCTGCTTTCTATTGATTATGTCAGGTAATAGTGTAGCTAATCCATCAAGGACACGCGTCTGATATTTTGTTTCCAGCTTTTTTTTCTGTAATTTATAATAATAATACAAATCATTTTTGGGTTCTGTGCCGTTCATTAAACTAAACAAGTCATTTTCCACGCTCATTAGGAAGGCTACGAAAAGCTACTTTAAAGCTTTATTGAATCTACAAGATGTGCTTGTTCTCTTCGAGTGTGTGTGTGTGTGTGTGTGTGTCTGTTTTCCATCACGTGTGACGGATTGTGTTGTGCTGCGCAGGCCACGCATGCACGTATTAAAAGCAAGGTGGTCGAGCCCATCGTCGGTGAACAGTGTGCGCCCTGTGCTGCCTCATCAGAACAGTAATAGAGGAGCGTGTGTGCATGTGTGAACAGCAGAAAAGGTAGTTGTCGTGGTGGAATACTTGTCTGCCAGGTGGGGCTCGTAAAGAGCAGCACGGGGAGGGAAGGAGATGTGGGGGGACCTGCCTTGACCTGTTTCAGACATGAAGGAGACAAAAAAGAAATGCTGATGACTTTCCAGTAAGGCTCGCCCTCCTAGCCAGCTGTAGATTATACCAGCTGAGCCTACCAGCTTGTGCCGCTTTGTATCCACCACTGAATTCGGCACAAGCACTTGCATGGCAGCGTGTCCAGGGGGTAGATGTGTCAAAAGGGTTTCTTTTGGTATTTTTTTTGGGGGGGGTGGGGGGTGTGATTATTACGCTGCATGTGGAGGTAATGTCCGCAGTTTATGCTGTCAGTTTGGAAAACTGCAAAGGGAAAATCAAATGAGAGTAACAGCACAGTGAAGACTGGGATGCCTTAATTTTCCCTGATTACTGCCTGATCCGTGCATTTAGGGTCTTGGGGGAAATTGTGTTTTTCTTTGGTTGCTCTGGCTCTCGGGAGGAACGATTCCCAGTGTAGGCTCCCTTTGACCTTCGTCCCTGCCACTGAATGTTATTGCCCCGTGCAGCGATAGTTGCACACAGTTGGCGTGCCAACAACACCTGTATGGTGATCCTAAACGATTACTGTTGCCCAGAAGGGAAAGTTGTACAAAGACAGAGTTTGCTTTCCCCCTGCACAATGCCATGGTCGCCACTGTGAAACTGCCTGTGCTGCTTTGGGTGAAACCCAAAACTAATCATTTTGAGTGTCCAATAAGGGGTAATCATCAGACTTAGCACTGGACCTGGGGATTATGGAGTGGCCAAATGACTGCTCTGCGGATTAAATTGTAATATTGAGTTTTTCTGCCTGGGAGAACAAACCGCTGGCGATGGTATTACCAGCGCCTGCTGTTAGTGAAGTTCAATCACATCGGTGGGAAAGTACACCACATTAACATAAACGTTCTCTACATCGCAAGTGCATGCAGATCATAATTAATAATTGTATAGCTTCGCAAGATACGGGAGTTGTCTGATCGTTTTTCAGCCATCAACCTATATCATTATCAAAATCCACGAGAGAAAAAAAAGCACACAGTTGAAAGAGAGAGAATTGGAATTGGAAAAAAAATGTTTTCTATTACAATCATCCCAAAGACTACGTCGAAGGGAATACATGAGAAAAGAAAAGTCAGCACCCACACAAACAGATGTGTGTTTGAGTGTGTTGTGCGCTCTAACATGCTGCATTCGTCCTAATAAGATGTAATAGATAGCGCCCACTGAATTAAGACCGGAAGGTGTTGGTTATTATTAGTGTCAGACTCTCACTTTCAGCCTTAGTATCCCTCTCAACCGGGAATAAACCAGCACAGGATGCACACAGAGGACAGGGATTTTGGAGGCGCTACAAAAAAAGGAGGCCTCCTTGAAATAACAGCGCTGAATCACAGTCGCTTAGAGACATGCGTTAAAGCCCACACACACAGTCTGTGGGTGTATATCCTTTGTGAATGCATGTGTGTGTGTGCGCATGTGTTTCAATATAATGCAATAATGGGCTCAGTATCCGGGACGCAGGCTGCTGTTGACAATACTCAGGCCAGCTGGAGTTGCTGTCTGTCTGTTAGCAGACATACAGGAAGATTGGTTATTGCCCGTGTGAGACTGTGTATGTACATGCTGTATCTCTAAAGTGTGTGTGTGTGCCTGTGTCTGTGTGTGTGGAAGAGGAACAAATGAAACCAAGCACATTTTTGACATCTTTCAAACAAGAATTCTAAAACAACTTCTAGCTTCTATTTATATATAAACTTCTACTCCAACTTTGTCTTTTTTTGATCCTACATTTCTAGATTTTAAACCTAAAAACAATGTACTCAGGAAATCTATGTCACGTTTACCACCTTGTGGAAAACAGTTATTTGATCCTTTGAGAAAAGTAATATGCCGATTAATCATGCATGAAAATAAATGGTAGTTGCAGCCCCAGTTTGACAACTCCCTGTGTGGTGTGTACACCTGTATGTTCACATATTTGGGCTCCTTTGTCTTGCCTATCCCTTGATTGATATTGCGGAAACGGTCAGTCAATCAACATAAATCTTTAGTCAGTGGTTTTTATTGAGCAAAATCTTCTCTGGCCTTGGGCTGTTTGGGGCTTTCTGGCTTGGGGCTGCTGTTTTTTGTAAACGGAAAAATGAATCAATAATATAAACATTAATTGTCGCAGTGCTATGTAAATGTGTGCAGTCCACTTCTTCTCAGGTGTTATCTTTGCCTACACTTCCCTTTCCCCGCCGTCTCCCCTCCACTCTTCTCTCCCCTCCTCTCCCCTGTTCCTGCCTGCCCTCCCCGCCAGCTTTCTTTATCGGTATTGGGCCTGTGATCAGGGCAGAGCGTTAGGATTTCAGCAAGAGTTCAAACTACTTGAACTCTGTGTGTGTGTGTGTTTGTAGGTTTGTTTTGTGTTTAGCTGTGTGCGCGCGCCAGTGCATGTATGCCTGCAGTCCAGAGCATGGCTGCCGCTCCGAGCCGTGTATATATGTCATCAGATACTAGAGGCTGAGTGTCAGTCACTCAGCGACTTGTAGCCAGAAGCACATATCGGCTCCCAAGTGTTCACATGCCTCATTAGGGCTCTCATTAACACATACACTGACACGCAGAGTGACAGATATGTGCTCGCGCTCTCCGAGAATTCCATGTCCAAGCAAGAATGGATTCGGTTCATGCAACCTCCCCTGCGCGCGCGCGCGTGTGTTTGTGGATGTGTGTGTGTGTGAGAGTGTGAATGAATCCCCCTCGTTAGTCATGCTAAGTGTGCCAAACAGCCTCCTCATTACCAGCTGCTCTGGTGGGCCCTCTGTCCCGTGGTGGCTCACCGAGGCCTCACCAGGCAGCCGCGATGCAGGTGACTCACTTTTTTTATCTTGGACGGGGCTGCTGGTGCCTGAAGCACCTATCCTCGGTTACACAGCGCCGAGTTGTTAGTCGGGTGAGATAATCTCTTGTTTTTTTTTCCCGCCTTGTTCTGATCTGACCGGTTCCAATAGGTTTTCATTTTTTTTGTAATTGATTTGTATGTTTTATATTGTGATTGTGTGACGTGATCCGCTGTATTTTGCCATATTCTCCAAGTGGTACGCGTAGTCTCTATCCACGACTAGCTTATTCAGAAAATGCCTTTGTTTTCTTCAATTCCATTGTAATTCTCACATTTCTTTTTCTCCTCAAAACCTTCCTGGCTGTAACTGGTGTTAAAGTGTTTTTCAAGATTGGGTAAAACTGACTGACTGTTATCTGACATATTTACTGATTTGCCAAAGATTTTATTCTGTTACTCAGTGATTTATCTTAGTGAGTTATCTATCGCATGCTGGACCCACAGTTGCTTGTTATGAAATGTTTATTTTGTCCAAATCGTGCTGTTGTGAAGGCTGCGTCTTTGCTCCGACAAATCAGTGGTTAATAAGTTGCACTTTTTGTGTCACGTCTGAGGCGAGACGTGAATCATTTACTGTAACTTTACTCAGATTTCTTGCTTCCTGCTGCGATCCCAGTGACATATTTCCATTTCCTTCAGGAGTCGGTGCACAGCCATATACGTACGTCGGAACACTGTCCGATGCAATTTGTCTTTCGTTTGTAATTATGAAGAGATTTATTTCCCAGAAGATCTACTAAACCTAGAGGACAGAATGCTAAATTTACTTTTGGCTTTCGTATAAACTGAGATGTTCCATAAAAGCTTGCTTACGTCATGCATTGTACTGTGTTTAACTTAACACATGTAGTTTTGGTCATCTTCAACGACTAACAGGTGTCTTATGTGAACATTCTTAAACTGTGGCATGTCACTGAAGAGGAAGAGAAAACCCCATCGTATGGTCTTCATTTTTTGGCGTCCCCACCGTTTTGTCATCACATGTGAACAGACCGAGACGCGGTCGGCGTTGAGTCCGTGGACGCTCCACCAGGATTGTATTCACCGGTTCTGGTCCTTGCGACTTCTAATCCGCGTATCTTCAGCACTCATCCGGTACCATAGTTTTGACTCTGAATCATCAGCAAAGGTGACCATGCATCTGTTCAGCCGCCAGGTTTACAGGGCAAGGTTCCTTGTGCGCGTCAACCTTTGGATTGTCATGTCTTTTTTTGTAAACAACCTTAACTTCAGTGCATGCAGCATTCTGGATCAGAATAGTCTTATATGTATTTTAAAGGTCTTCCATGGGAATCAGAAGTCCTACCTTTCCTTTAAGGGCGTCTCTTTCTTTCACACCTCCTGCCCTCCATGCTGAGAACCAGTTTATGTAGCAAGACACTCCTGCCGGGTTTGTGTTTGTAGCCGTTTGATATATCCTGATAGCTGCAGGTTGTTCGTCTTCTAATGTTTAATCTGCACCCTGGCCAGCACAGCCACCCCCCACGCGGCTGGAGTTTGGACCGCACTGACTCATAATGTGGGTCACTTTCCTACTGTGTTTATGTTTTACACGGAGTTTCCACTTTTTGGCTTTTTAATTTCTTTCCAGCTGGTTCCTGCGTGGAACTCTGGTTTCCGTTCAGACATTTCAACCTCCCGAAAAAGTTGTTTTACACAGGTTCCCTTGTGTGCCTGTTTTGTTTCCTGCACGGTCCAGCCTCCTCAAACATGGCTGCCCCGTTTGGCGTGGAAGAGGACAGGAAAGAAATGCAAAGGAAACACGACTTCAAAAGTATGTAGGAGGTAGAGCAAGTCATAGAGAGAGAGAGAGAGAGACCGGCAGGAAAAGGAAAAAGGGACGTTTTAACAAGGGAGCGCTCAAGTTAAGACATTTCTTGTAAATTCCTCTGTCTCACTCTTATTTTTTTTAGGTGTTCTCGTCATAGGGCCAATATTTCCTCTCTGTCCTTTTGATTGTTATCTTGTCTCACTCACTCTCCTTCCCTCTCTTTTTGCCTTGCTAAAGAGACACTCCCCAATTTTTTTTCTCTCCGTCACTCCTCCTCCTCCTCCCGCCTTATCCAGGAGTATTTTTGGAAGTTAATGAAAAGAGAAATCTGAACCGCTTACCCTTAAAAGGCATGTCTGGGTCAGCTGGGTGGAAACTTGTGTTATTAATGCCCTCGACATTTTCTAGGCGAGTGGGTCATCTTTGATTATGAGCATGTGCATGTGTTCTTTGCTGTGTACAGTGCAGGAATGCTGTGGGCTGGGGGAATAGGAGGGAAGGAAGGTGGGTTTGCAAGCGGGCCTACATCCACAGGAAAGGAGGGTGGGGTGGGGGGGGGGGGTCAGGGGCATATTTGGCATATTTCAGGAGCCATTCCAGTCTGGTTCAAGATGCATTCCTCTTCCTAGAGATGTGGCCCGGCAGCCAGACAGGCGGTGATCAAGAGAAGGGAGGAAAGGTGAACATCACGCTCTCCTTCGGTCTCGTGATGATGATGATGATGATGATGATGCTGCTGCTGGTGGACGATGGCGTAGACTTCACATGCCTCACTATGCTTCAGCCAAAGTGCAAAAGCCGCTAAAAGGGTTGATAAAAAGATATAAAAATACCACCAGATGCCACCTACAGATGTCTGCACAAGGTCTTTAACCTCAGTGATATCCTTAAAAGGCTAAATGTTGAACCAAAGTCTTTCACCCAGCTGTGGGGTTTGTATGTTTTGGGTACCATCACTGCAATTTGATGAGTGTTTATGTGCTGAGGGCTGTAATATGTCTCCTTCAAAACCTCTTTCCTGTGGCATTATAGTTACAGTTCGCTGCCCTAGAAGTTATGATGGATTAGTCATAACTCTCTGCAGTTGGAGGGCTACTGACTGATGTGCCAGGTGTTGGCAGAGGTGCAGCAAGGCAGCATCAGTCTAGGGCTCATGGGTAGGGTTCATCATGAGGTCAATCATTTCAATACGGAGGGCCCATTCAGAGTCGCATATGTAAATGTATACCCGAGTACCAGGCGTAACTTCAAATCTTTGTCCCATTTTTAAGGTCAATTTAAAAAGTGAAATCTGTTTTTAAAGCAATACATCTAGAATGGGAAATAGGGAACAACAAACTTGTAATGGCTTATGAATAGGAAATCGCTGGGGTTAAACTGAACAGTCAAACAGAAATCACAGTCATCCAAACACAAACAAATATATGATTTTGATTGTCCCATGTATACCCAGACTCACTAAATCTTGTGGTAATGTTTTCCTGGTAATGTACTTGTAATGAGTCCAACACATTTTCCTCATTTTCTTTCAAATCTTTATTTATTTTCAGTTCTATATGTACTTCAAACCCCATATTTACTATACTATGGCCTCAGGGTATGTACAAGGGAAGCTGTTGACAGCTTGAATTAATAATGTATGTTGTGGGTTTAAATTCTTTGAGGAAATATAATATCAACAGTTTAGAATTAAACCTCAACTTGACTAAAACTAAAAATAGTCTGATAAATAATCCCCATAAATGAAAACCATTTGGGATATTTCCCTTTCTGTTTTTGCCTATTTTACTGATTTAGTGTCATTAGTATTACCCCACTCTTATGTTCTTGTCTTTTGCATCCCTTTCCCTTCTCTAAATGCGTCACAGCCCCTTTTAAAATATTAATATGTCCCCAATTTTTTTTTCACCCTTTAACTTGTTCCATACCGGCTATATTTGTGTATCAGATTCCACAAACAGCAAGACTTTGCTCTGAAGTCGTGAGTGGGTGAGTAAGGGAGAGAGAGAGAGAGAGAGAGAGAGTGGGAAGGCGAGTGGAAAATAGCTGTGTGTAAAATCCTCAGAAGAACAGAAGGAACAAGAAGCAGCAGGCTGCATGTCAAACATGACTTTTATAATGATCTCGAGCTTGGGTTCATTCAGAAAAGACGAGAAGAATAAAAAGAGGCAGCTTTTCACACAGACTGAATACAAGTATTCGGGGTTTTTGCTGAATCGGGCCAATTCTTGGGAATCTCCCAGTAGTTTAGCAGCTCTACCTTTTCTATTAGCTAAACAGAGAAATAAAAAAAACTGCAAAAACACGAAGGATCAGAGAAGTTGAAGGTTGAATGAGATGGACTTTGAGCTTGTGATACATTTTTGGCCTTGGGTGTACTGTGTGTGTGTGTGGGTGGGGGGGGGGGGGGGGGGGGGGGGGGGGGGGGGGGGGGGGGGGGGGGGGGGGGGGGGTTGCAGATGTAGCGTAGTGTGTGACTTAAACAGTCCAGATTTGGATCCTCGCATGTTGTTCCTTTGTAAAAGATATGCCTGGCATTGGCAGTCTTGGCTGGTGTGCTTCCATTTTCTAATGTACAAGGGTTTCACACACACACACACACACACACACACACACACACACACACACACACACACACACACAGCCTGGATAACTTGCGCACACACACGCCTGTCTTTCCTGCTCTAAGCCTTTCAGATCTACAGGGCGGCTCTCAAAATAAAATTCCTCCGGCAGATTATTTTTCTTGTGATCAGAAAATATACATGTTCTCAGGGAGAGGAATGTTTCGGACGCCACGGCAACCTGGCCGTTGTTCACTTCCCCTTCTTCTGTTTCCCTCGCATCGTGTGTCCGCCGCTCTGTTTCGACTTCACTTAACTTGTTTTGTTCCTTTTGTGTGCGTTTTTGTAAAAGTTCGGCCAATGTCATAAACGTGAATCATCTTGTCACAACCATGGCGCGCGCGACCCACAGGCATCCCGCCATTTGTCCGTCCATCCGTGTATTAGGAAGTCTGCGTTTTTAGGAGCTTTCATGGTTGTGGTGCTGATGCATGAAGACCCCGACTGCTAGACTATTTTCAGCCTCTTTCCCCTCCTTTTCCTGTTCCCCCCCCCCCCCCACTTCTCTCTGCTTTTGGTTTTATTGTGGAGGAGATCTCTGCACCGCTGCATTTTGTAAAGGGCAGCTGAGGGCTGGGCCGGCTGGTTTTCCCCTCCATGCCAACATTGCTTTTGGAGCTCCTTCTCATGCTCGCCGTCTCGTCCAGGGGAAGTGGAGCTGCACAGTGCGAGTCATGGCAAGGCCATAAAACAACAGTCTCAGAGTCTACTTTATGAGACATTAAAGCCTTTTATGTCCCAAGGTTTATGTAGTGGTAGCAGAAAATGAAGAAGAATTTTGACTGAGTGGAACTGCAAATCATCTTTTTACACGTTTGGCTTTTATTGGACATCTCATGATTTCAAACGGGAAATTTAGGAAGAGCTGGGGAGTTGGACATGATGATTATTCACATTGATTTGATTGTAAATTGTTGAAATTACATTTCATTGTTTAGTTGCTGGATAACATTAAAAATCCTTTATCCGATTAACTGATCAATTGGCATTTTTTGAGAACGTGCAATAATCTATTAATGCGCTTGCTTCAAAAATAATTTTCTCAAGTCATGATTGGCTACACTGGAACATCTCCATATTAACCTGGGACCTTCGCTCATACACTTTCTCTGCTATTTGCCAAGTCTGAAGCAGACAAACGCACCCAGTGACTCGGACAATGAGATAGTCATCAGCTCTCCTCTGGTGGTCCCTTCGTCTCTACTTCTTCTCCTCCTCTCGATGCAACACGTCATGGCCAAAAGTCAGCAAACAAGGGGATAACTGTTGATCCTTTTTGCAAAAAAGACACCTTAAAATCAAAGTTGGTTACTATTTATAATAAATAATGTATTAATGATATTCCTTTATAGTCAGTTATGATGGATATAGTGAGATCTTATCATTGTATAACTCTACACTCTCCCTCTATCTAAATGACTGGGTTCACCCACTCTTGGGTTGTGTGTGTGTGTGTGTGTGTGCGTGCGTGCGTGTGTGTGTGTGTGTGTGTATGTATGTATACATATATATTCAGACACTAGACATCCCATAACACTACCAGGTCCCCTGAGTGGCTCATTTGTGCAGTGTGGAACATTGTGGAATACCGGGCATATTTTATGATCCAAGCCTCTCCCTCTCTTTCTCCCTGCGTCTGGGTTTATTTGTGAAGCTGAGCCAGTCTGGACTCCCCCCCCCCCCCCCCCCCTCCTTCCGGGCCCCCCCCCCCCCACCCCGTCTCCTTCCCTCTGGGGCAGGATATTTAAAACGTTGCATTGTGGATATTTAGCTTTGCTCTGAGTAGCGTACAGTGAGTGGGGCGCAGTGTGCCGCCACAGGCGAATAAAACATGACCTTGCCAGCATGACATGAATGACACATTTTCGGGTCGTCAACCTGTGGAAAGTGTAGGTCTCTGTGTGGCCAGTTGTGTATGTAGATACTATATGCCTGTGTATAACCTCTTGTTGTGTACTTGACAAGCAGGTCTACCACATGCGGTGGTGTGTTTTGACTGTCTGGTCAAACACGGGCAGAGCAGAGCTCTCGGTGCCCGTCGCAAACTCACGCCCACCCACTTGGTCTCTCTCCCCACTCGTCTATAAACCTCTCACCCGCTCCCTCGTTCAATCTCTTCATCTCCTCTGCCGCCCTTCTACTTTCCCTCACTAGGTGTGGACCTTGCACACAGGAATGCAGTTAAATTAGTGCTTTATCTCTCCTGCCAGCCAGCTGCATGTGCACTCCCAGCCTTGCCAAGCATTTGAGACACAATTGACCTTAAAAGGAAACAATAGCGGCCTATCAATTCTGCTCTGCCAGTCAAGGAATGGCTCACTCCTGCATGGGCAGGGTCCAGCTCACACACGCAGCACAAGGACCGGTTTAGGTACGGAACTTTCAAGCTTCTGGGAAGTGAAAGAAGCACGGTTTAAAAAAAAACAAAAAAACACCCAGTTAAAGAATTCCTGCTACTTTAATGTTGGGTGCTGTACGTACAAGGATGACTTAAGAAATACCAAGGGACAATGAGTCCAAATCCCCACAACACTACCACACCCATTTAATGAATAATTTGACCAGAAATGTAGGTTATTTGTTGTCGTTTTCATTGGATGAACTCTTCCGCTGTATTTTCTTTAAAAAAATGATTTCCCTAAAGGTCTCAAAGCTGTTTTGAGGTTCTCTCCACAGACAGTAACACTGTTGTTTTTGTTGTTGTTGTTGGAAGATTCAATCAAATTATTCATTATGTCTTTCTAGATTGGCCCAGAGCAAGACAAATTTGAATGTGTTTTGTCTCAAGAACTGGAATTAGCCAATTAAAACGGTCCACAACCACGCTTTCGTGTACAGTCGTGGTTTGAGTGGAATGTTTAAGTCAGCATGCAAACACAATGGCAGTCACAACAATAACATGCTGACATTTAGCAGATATCTTTTCCCTGTTTTTTTTGTTTTTTTTACATTGACATTTGAGAGATTTTTCTGTTGCTTTATTCTGATCTTTCATCTAGTTTAAACACCGACCCTTTCACGGGACACTGTCACATTGGACGTTTTAACTCCATACTAATCTACTTGTTCAATCATCCCACTCATTATCTGTCATCAACTGTAAACGGGGATCTGCTTGCCCTTTTCCTCACCTAACCCATAAGCCTTACTTTTGTTCTCCTTTTATTCGGTACCTGTTTGTAGCACCCGTTGTTTAGCACTTTCTAGGTCTTCTTCTCTGTGTTGTGCATATATCTGCAACCTCGGCACATACCCATCACGTGGTGGATACAGTCGACTGCTACGAGCCATGACAAACTCCATTTCCAGAGGAAAAGAACAATATTCATTCATAGAACCATATTGTGTTATTTCCGATAAATGGGAATAACTGCAATCCAGATGGGTTTTGAAACTATAACTCTTTCTGACCATTCCTGGTATCGTGACTTTGAACTTTTCAGACTTGTCACCTTTTACCTTAAAGCCTCCATACCAGAAGTTTTTTTTTTATTATTATTGAGAGGTGTCTTAAGGATAAGCCTACGAAGGTGTTCCCTGACATTGTTAGTTGCCATATTGCTGTTACCGTATAAAGGAATAATAGTGGAGGCTAATCTATCTGCATAGTCAGCAGCAGTGTGTGAAAGCGCCGGCTGTTATTTGTGTAACAGGGAGGGCTGCAGGGCTGTAAGTCATTAGATATTAGGACAGGTTCTGCAGGTTCACGGCGAAGTTGAAAAGGTGGATGGTTTTCCATGATACATTCTCACTCCACCTTGCTCCTGTGCTGGAATGCAAATAGCCGTAGAAGGAATGCTGTTCACAGCAAAAGGAAAATCCACCTCTCTCTCTCTCTCTCTCTCTCTCTCTCTCTCTCTCTCTCTCTCTCTCTGTTCTTCTCTGGTGTTCCCCTCCACCTTTCTTTTGAAACCTCACGAGTGCTGCATTTGGATCTCTGTTCTTGCCTCTCTGTCGTTCTCCTTGGCTCTTTCTCTCTTTCTGTTTCTGTCTCTTTTCCCTGTCCATTCTGTCTCTCTCTCTGTCTCTCTCTGTCTCTGTCTCTCTCTCTCTGTCTCTCTGTCTCTCTCTCTCTCTCTATCTCTATCTCTATCTCTATCTCTATCTCTATCTCTCTCTCTCTCTCTCTCTCTCTCTCTCTCTCTCTCTCTCTCTCTCTCTCTCTCTCTCTCTCTCTCTCTCTCTCTCTCTCTCTCTTTCTCTCTATCTTTCTCTCTCTCTCTCTAGGCATCCTGTTCACTGTGTTTGATTTGGGCATTCCTTTCCTCCCCAAGCAGACAAAACAACCCCAGACCCCTCTGAACTTCAGCCTCCAGTGCGTGCGCACACACACACATTGGCGCGCACACACACACACACATTGGCGCACACACACTTCTGCTAATCACTCACAGGAAATGGGCTCCCATGCAAACGAGGCCCGCCTGGCCAGTGGAACCCAGGATGGAGTTTCAGGCCTTGAAATGTCCTTCGCTGGAGGAAATTGAACTCGAGCCCTCTCTTCCCCATTCTGTCGCTCTCCCTCGTTTCCTTTCTTGTTTTACTCACCGTCGTTCCTCCCTCTTTTTTTCATGCTACATTTGAACTTGTTCATTTTACCAAGAAACTTCACCATTCATATCAGGTAACTGACACATTAAAGAGCATCTCTTGCAAGACACTGTGCCAAACTGGACTCTGTGAATGCCAGTGTCTTTATATGTCATATGCTGTGTGTGTGTGTGTGTGTGTTTGGAAAGTGCAAGCCCAAGTGTGTAAGAGCACACACTGATATCTTATCAACAGCTTTCCATTATGTGTGATTAAAGCATGCTCAAAGATCAGCACTACACAATAAAATGTTTGTTGAATTAAGAAACAATAGACCAGGTAGGGATTACTGCTCTGTAACTTGAATTGAGACGTCTTGTTAGTTTTTTTTAATATTACTAAACCATCAAGAAAAAGCTCCATCTATCACAATCACACATTCATAATTCATTCAAACAAATATCCCACAATGGAGTTGAATACTAATCTTTCAGAAAATGTGGGTGGGTGGGTGTGAGGGAAACCAGTGGGATGAATGGATGAGAAGGAGACATCTGTATTCACGTTTGCTTGGTCACAGGTTGGCTAACGATCTGAAATAATTGAGGGTCCCTACAAGGGTCCCTGGCAACACACCTGCCAAGTTATCATTGATCGGATAAGTAATTGTTTAAAATATCAGACGGCAGAGAGATGAGGTCTCTGGTTGGGAATTCTGTCTTTTATCGATTGCACAGCATAACCCAAGCGTTTCTTTTTTGTACTCCGCAGAATTACCCATTTGTTTCTGTGCAGCGGACGCTGTAGTGTAGTGTGAGAGCGTCAGCTGATTCAGCAAAGCCTGTGCGGTGCTGTTATGCCGCTGCCTTCATGAATCTAACATGACGCGGCTCAGCCCGTGGGGTTCGTCTCCTTCCTGTGAAAGAGAAAAAAAGAGTGCGTGGGAACAAACAGAGGGGATGACGCAGGCGGGAGCTGCGAGTGGCAGGGGCGACCAAAAGACGGATGCTCCGTGTCCATCACTTGCTGCTTAAAGGACCCACCTGTCCGTGAGCACGTCACCTCTCCAGCCACAGTTTCAATCAACAGAGAATTCTGTTGGTGGGCAGTTTACAGATGAGCTGAAATGGTTAGACACAGAATTAAATGAAAGAAAATGTTTTTCATGATTTTTTTTGTATCAATCAATTTCAGTCCTTTTTTTGCGTTAGTTTAGTCTTATCTAATGTGTGGAAAATGTGTTGCACAATTCTTTTCATAAGAAGAAATTGCCTGATTACCTTTTTCTTGTTGCAGCAATAGTCCTACTTGACAAAACGGTCTCTCCTCGAAGTCTATTCACTTGTTCTGGAGCTTTCAAACTGATCCCTCAGCCTTCGGCTGGAGTTTGCTCGGTTGCTATGGATGCACAGACTTTTACTAATTCTGACCTCTTTGACTCGTCGTTGATGAATGAAATATGCTGACGGCTCAGTCCTGAATTTATTTTGTACGGGGGCGAGGGGGGGCTGGCTCATTTTTAGATTGTCCAGTTCTTTAGCGGTGCATCACGTTGTTGCTTATAGTTCTCAGGAATGTTCCCCTTCTCGTCTTTTAAACCCCCTCTCCACTTTCTTCAGTTCTCCCCCTCCCTCCACTTCCCTCTCTCATCCCTTAAATTCAATCCAGACTCAAGTCTTAAATCTGGATTCTCTGTGCTTAACCAAACATATGGAATGCTACTGTAGTGGAATGCTCCAAGTGTGTGTGTGCGTGTGTGTTTCTCTCTGTGTGTGTGTGTGTGTGTGTGTGTGTGTGTGTGTGTGTGTGTGTTTTTAGAGCAGATGAGAGCTCCTGGGATGATGATGATTATGATAATGGTGCGTGTGTGTTTGTGTGTGTACCAGTGCCTCCCATGAGAACTGAATAGGGCCTTCTGTTGTCGTGGCCAAGCACACTGCCTGTCTGCTCATGCATGAGTCTACTGCAAAGCCTCCAAATGTGTCCCATATCTGAGCAGTTAGCTCATTCTTAGCACGTTAGCTTAACTGCGAAGCATCTCCCTGTACAGTGACCGCATTGTCAGGACCCCGAGTTTGCCAAATGCCAGACACAATGAAGGAGGAAGATGGAATGAGTGTGTTTGAGACGATGATGACCAGTGAGTTCACTCTTACTAACCTCTCGCCTCGCATGTGTGCTTATAACCACAGGATGGACACTTTGCTGAGAGACGCTTAACGCACCACAGACCTAAGGCTCCATCAGGAATGTGAGTAATTTAAATGACAAAAAAAAATCCAAATAATGCTGTAGTCTCCGGCTGACACTGAACATAATGCAAATATTATGGAATGTCATCCTAGTTTGTGTAGAGGTCACTCAGTCAAACAAAATGGATTCAGGTCTAAATTGTGGCCTTCTTGGCCTCCTCTTCTTCCTCTCACTTCGAGTATTTCTCCTCATCCAACTCCTTTGCCCACCTTTTCCCTCCATGCCTTTCCCCCTCCTCGTCCCTTCCGCCCCTCCTCAGCTCTTTCGAGTCTGTTTCCTGTCGGGCACAAACGCCGGCGCCGTGCTTCCTTCCATGTAGCCTTTAGTCACACAGGAGTGGCGTACACACATACTTATATACTGTACTGTGCATATTCTGTGTGCACATGGGTCAATGCACCCGCACACAGAAATATTAGCAATAAAGTCAGGTTAGTCACAAGTGATAATATATGTGTCTCTACGACTGTCTGCTCACACAATTGTAAATGGTCAATATGTGGCCCAGGCATGTTTTGTGCACATTACATGTGGTCTAAGCATGTAAGGCATGTTATATGCCTTTTAATATTCCGGATGTTAACAGTCCGGAACTAACAAAGACCATGAAAACTGTCAGTACAACAGGAAACGGAACTTCCCTTGTCAGTGTGGGATTACTGGAGGCGCGCACGTCCCATTTATATTTAGGATTTTCATAATCTGGGCCCTTGATTATTTTAAAAACGGATAGCCATGGCTCAGTTAAGAATTTAACTTACCTGAAGCGATAATTACACATTTTAGGAAACCACATCTTTACCATGTAATTGTTTCTATTGCTGGCGCACTTCATGTTGTTATGAAGGTAATATTAGCCATTTAAAAGGTAATAATGTGTAAATATGGATTCAGTGTGTCTTCTATCATTTGGCTCCAGAGCAAAGGGATATTCATATTCATCAAAATCCAAGTCAAGTATCCTCTTTTCATTAATCTACATGTGACGACCTATTTTTTTCTGATTTTTCTGAATAAACAGTACGGCTTCTATCAGTTTATTTCCTTGCTTTCACATTCTACTTTATTTACTCAATCTGTATGTCTGCCACAGTCTGTGATTCAGTATCGCTGTATTTCTCCTTCGATATGCGTCATCGTTTTACCTCCTGCTCCCCTCGTCTCCTCCTCCCTCCATCCCTCCATCCTGCAGCCAGTGCTGCATTCCTACTGCAGTAATCCACTCTGGCAACTACCTGCTCTGCATTCTGTGGAGTCACTCCTCTCACCCCCCCCTCTCCATCTCTTTTTCCCCTCCTTGTCGGTATCATATCTATATCTTCTTTTTGCCTACCTCACATCATTTCACATATTTGCTTCCGTGCTGAAGTCTCTCTCCCTCCCTCCCTCCCCTCTCCCCCTACCTCTCTCTCTCTCTCTTTTTTTTTCTTTCTTTCTGTCTCCTTTTCTTCCTCATCAAGAGAGCCACTGAGGTCTCCATTCAGCCGCAGCAGGCAGCTCATGCCAAGGCTCAGGCTAATGAAGCCCTGCCAGGCTCTGCCAACCAAACTGTGCACGAGTGTATACTGGGACACCAGTGAATGAGCCCGATGTCGAGCAGCCGGGCAGAAGGTGGAAGGGCTGTATGTTGAGAGCTATTGCTGTTTCACTGAATTGGCAGTATCTAGAAATAGAAAATAGAAATAGACTTTATTGTCTTTGTATGTTACACACACAACGAAATTTGGGGAGCTACTCCGCATGGTGAAAAATAGTGCAAGTTACAAAAGATAAAAAAAATATATATATAGGCGGTTGTGGAGTGTTTCATCCTTTCTTCGGGACTCTGGGATAAAAATAAAAAATATGTGGAGTTGCATGAAAGAGGAATGATAGTGACAGAAATAGTAAAGAGGAGAAAATGGAGATAAAGAGGAAAGAGGAGGATAAAAAGTATGAAGGTCCTTTTTTTTGTCCTTGAACTTTGATGGAGGATAAAGGATTGATACATTTCCGACCTTCAATTCGGTTTACAAATTGCTTCTTTAAGTAGACCACCATCTGTACATTGAAATGACATTATCATTGACTGCTTCCAGCGCACTACATCACTTTCTATGATGTGTTGTGATACTTTTATTCACAGCCTATTGCATGATTTACAAGTGGTTCCCTTACATTCCTTCACCAATTTTATCAGGGCAGAATGTAGAAAGAGCGGATGTGAGGGAGCCTTTTTCACCATAAATCTCACTTTCCCAGTCTGGCGCATTGTTGGATTTCTCACACTTTGCTCAGCATGTCTGCAGACGCACACTCTGCCTGTGATAAACTCCGCAGATGTCGAATACGCCGACTGTCACTCCGTTATCTTCGGATTGTAAATGAGCCATTACATTCTGTCAATGTTTAACAGTATGCGCACAGTCAAATATTTTTTACAATACCAGGTTAAGCTAAAGGACACTGTAAGCACATTCGTGTGTCCTTTTCCCTGAATAACCCTCTAGTTTATTAGAATTGTACTCTTAGAAAATGGAATTCTTTTGAGTGAGAACATCATTAGCGGAAGGTCAAGTATGTTTGTTTTTAGTTTGTAAGACAATGGTCAAAACACAACCTGGCCTATTTATGGTTAGGACATTGATGAGTAAATGGCAAAAACATTCATGTCATTCAGTCTTTGCCATTCTGATTGTGTCACTCTCTATTCGATATGGCCCGGTCTCATTCTTTCTCATCCTGACTCATACTTAGTCACACAGTTGCTCAGTGTTGACATTAAAGAGTGTCGTCGTGTTGTGATGTTTTCATGTTATCAGTGTTTAATTGTCTTATACACACAGACAATTATTTCCAGAGCCGTTCATCATTGCACACACCTTTACATATCCGTGTGCTCTCATTGAGTCATATACGGATTTCAGCCGTCGTCTGCTGATACCATAGATACACTCAACAGCTGGTAAGCATAGCTTAACTAGAATTAATACATAAGTAGCTAGTGTTGGTCCTGACTGAAACACGATGTTAGTGGGAGATAAGAAAGTTGTTTGGATTTAGTCTTAGTTCTGCTCTGTGTTTTGGTGCTTGCACATGGACCACATTTTGTATATTGCATGAGTATTCTTACAAACCAATAGTCTCCTGATCGATCAAATCCTCTTGTGTTGTGTTTTTGAGGAATCCCATACTTTGTATACTCACTATGAAACAAATTTGCTATCCACTTTTTGAAAAAAAGTAATTGACATTTCGTTGTCTACCCCACATTTGTATCCATGTGCTTCAAAAACTCAATCTCACTCTCCAAGTACTGATGCAGTTCAGTCCAGCTGAAATGATGTGTTTGGCTCAGCTCAATTATGAAACAACGCAATCTGCTCTCCTAATCAGGGCCTCTCTCCTGTTTGCCCCAGTGTCTCGTGTGGAGTGTTTACAGAGTCAGTGACCTCTGACCCTCAACACAGAGGGAAACAGGCTGAGGACAGTGCGGGAGAAAAGTTAGGAAATATTTCATGGAAAGTTGACGGCAAGTCACATGAGGCAAATATTGTGTGTTTACATCCAAAACAGGAGCCTTGCCCATTTTTGGTTCGACAGAAGCACATACTCAAGTGTTTATATGCTTTGTCCAAAACATCATTGTTCAAAGGACAATGAACATTCCATTCATGATTTGCATACTGTATATTCCCATATATATATATATATATATATATATATACATACATATATACATATATC
>JAFBJU010000701.1:54389-76889 GCA_016785305.1 Colistium nudipinnis | reverse complement strand
TATAGATAAAAAAAGATTTAGCAAATTTACTGCTTCGGTTGATGTTTTTACAGTGTTGAACGTTATTTAATGTGAAGGAAGACTACTGTCGCCTTTATGTGTAGACGTTTGTAGCCTTTGAAAGGCAGCCTTTGAACGTGGCAATGTATGTGAGCAGAACTAAGAGACGTGGAGGGGTGTCTGGGTGTCCTGGGATCGATAAGTGATGATGTGTGCAGATGTTGCTTATGCTTCAACCCCCAGGTCCCTGGTGGTCGGTGGGGTAAGGGGAGTAATGGGATTCAGAAGGAATAGATAAGCCTGCTACCTGACCTATGCATGAGACTAAAGCTTCCACTATTAGATGTATGGAGGCCAGCTGCATAATGTGTGCTATTAATCTTTCTTCTCATACATATATTCATGCTGGATCCACAGATGGGAGCTTGCAAATTGTTATGGCTTCAGAAACATAAATATGGCCCAGCAACCATAGTTAATTCCCATTGGCTACCAAGGCTAACTTAGTTTATACGCTTACCTTAAATTCAGCGGTTATGGGATTCTTTATGTCTGATCATGTATATATTAATCAAATGTATATACACCTAATGTATCTAAATATGCTAAATACTCTTGTGATGTGAAATGGTTTCCTTTAACATCTCATCCATCACGAGTGACTATGAACAGGGCTGTAATGAGTCTGTGATTTGGTTACCACGGCGACGGCTGTATACGTGGGAACACAGGCTATGTGAAGGAGGCAGATGTTATTGGGATATGCTGCTGTCAGCAGAAGCAGGCAGGCGAGCAGAAATAGATAACAACAGTGTAGGGACGACTAAGTGGATGCGTGTCTTGTGTGAGTATCCGTCTGCAGTCATGTGGAAACCCCCGCACTTGCATAATGTGGGCTATGATAGCCCTCGGCTCCCTCAGGGGACAACAAGGTCATATATGATACGGTTCAAGGAAAAAAAACCACTTCATGGTCATTGAGAGCCCAATTCCCTCTCATATTTGTAAATGCTGTGAAATGTAGCCAGAGCGAGATTAGTTAGTTAGTGTGTGTGCGCCAATTGGTGTGGAAGTGAAAAGTTTGTGTTGTTTGTTTCGTAGCAATTAGAGGGATCTGTAAATATACTACAGTATGCTGATGGCCATTGTCTGCTACAGTGTGCAGGCAGCTAATCTCTCTCCCCTCATTCCTTTGCTTCACTTGCCGAGCTGCAACAATTTGAGAATGCAAATGACTGTCATTGTCAAATTAGAGGTGACTAACTGTTGTTTCCCCTGTCCCCTCCCACAGATGACAGATTCACCTACTAAACACCACCCCGAGGGATCTTCAAAGTTTTAAACTGACAGGCACGAAGAGAACAAGGCAGACTAACGAGAGCCCGAAGGACTTTCTGTCACTACCACCCCAATGTGG
This sequence comes from Colistium nudipinnis, assembly GCA_016785305.1. Taxonomy (NCBI): domain Eukaryota; kingdom Metazoa; phylum Chordata; class Actinopteri; order Pleuronectiformes; family Rhombosoleidae; genus Colistium; species Colistium nudipinnis. Next base: position 75,472 of record JAFBJU010000701.1, on the reverse strand, counting down.
ACCTCCCAAAACACTGTCATTAAATAGTAGCACAAAAAAGTTATCATAAACGAACCTAAAACTTTGTAATCATGTCTGATCATAAAGACATGGCGCATCGCCACCTACGGCACAAGCTCCAAAATCTTGGCCGAAGACTGGATGAACTCGAAGAAGCCACCAACAAGCTGCAGAAGTCTGAGGATGAGCTGCTTGACCTGCAGGTCAGTACTTGGTTCATTTGTGAATTTGTGTTTGAGTGTGTGTGTTAGTGCGTGTGCGTTCCAGAAGCACTGAGTGAAGAAAGGTAGAAGATTCATGAATGCCTGGTGTCTTTCCCTTCCCCAGGACAAGATTATCCAGGCAGAGGGCAGCAACTCGTCCCTGCTCGATGACGTGGAGGCCCTGAGGAAACGTCTCCTGAAGATCCAAGGGAAAGACGAGGAGGTACGCAAAGCTGAAGACCTCTGCCGCACAGTCCGAGAGAAACTGGAAGAAGAGGAAAACCTCACAATCGAGCTAAAGGCGGAGATCGAACGTTTACAACGCAGAATGGCTGAACTGGAGAAACTGGAAGAAGCTTTTGGGAAAAGCAAGTCCGACTGCAGCCAGCTCTGCCTCAGCCTGAACGAGGAGAAGAACCTGACCAAGAAGCTCTCCTCCGATTTGGAGACTCTCAAAACCCGTCTAAAGGAGATGGATGGGTCTGAGACGAAGCTGGACAGAGCAGAGAAGGCCTTGGCGATGGAGCTTGAGAAGCTCAAAGGGTTCACCCAGACCTTTGTGAGTGAGCGTAAGAGGCTAATAGAGAAACAGAAAGAGGATGAGAAGATCATTCAAAAGCTGAAGGAAAAACTGGAGCTTCAGAAAATTCGCCTCGGCATGTCAGGGGACCCTGGCCGAGCGGATTTCATGCGTTCGCGGATCGAGGATGAGCTGTCATCCACCGGCCACCTGACAAGTAAACTGGCTGGACACAAGAAGAACCTTGACTACTTCAAGTCGCCCGATGACAACATCAGTCTCTTGAACAAATCTGAAAATCAGAAGAACATCGGTCTCGATGGCTCACAGGAGGAGGACAACAAAGTAAAGGATTTGACACAGGAAGTAGAGAAGCTTAAGAATCGCCTCACGCAGCTGGAGATCGTGGAGGAGGATTTGAAAAACTCGCAGTTCAAAAACGGGGAACTTCACGAGAAATTCCTGGAGGAACGAAACCGGGCTTGCCAGTTGAGTGAGCAGGTGGAGCAGCTCAGAGTGCAGCTGTGTGGAAAAGGAGGGATTGCGGGAAACGGAGGCAGTAACTTGGATAAACACGGCAATGGAAGCGGTTACGTATGCCCGGCCGATGTACTGGAGAATGGCAAAGCGGAGAAAGAGGAGATTACGGCGAAGGGTGGTTTCAGACAGGAGAAGCCTAAATATAGGAGCGCGGCAACCGTATCGGAGCCGAGCTCCCCGAAGCACAGGAACAGGGAGCTTTCTCCGAAGCACAAACGAGAAACTGCGCTGAGGAGCAAAGAGCCGAGCCACTCTGAGGAGAGCTCTCTGAGGTCTGGGAGGAGAGCCCTCAGTCCTGCTTCGAAGAGCAGGAGGACCCCCAAAACCCCGACCACTGCAATGTTGTCCGATAATGGAACGAGAGACTCAAGACGGGGATCCGAGGACAAGACCAGGGGAGCCCCCTACAGCTCGGTAAATACGCCTTCCAGTGATGTTAAAAAGGCGTCGGTTCTCAGTCGCTACCCTCCAGCCGTACACGACCAGAAGCCACCGAAGACGACCCACAAACAGGCGGACGGGGAGGCAAAAACAAACAGGGTGGAGAAGTATTCAAAAGTGTCCGTCGGCAGTGATAGTGAATCCAACAACTCTGACCTACTGCCCGAGAGCTCCGGTCGCATCCACGGCGTCTCCGCGCGGGAGAGGGACGCAGCGTCCGCCTCAGATCAGGAATCGCTAGACCCAGTTCAGGAATCCGTCTCCGTCGCCACCACCCTGTCCAAAGCCAACGGGTCGTACACAGCCTTCAGATCCCAGGTCAGCCCTTTGCAGTCCAACGACCAGGGGTCAGAGGGTCACTCTTCTGCCTCAGAAACAGAATCTACGGGTTCAAGGCCTTCCGAGCCAGAGCCCGTGCTCGAGAAACCTGCAGCAACCGTAAGCAGTAGGACTACAACCCCTAGATATCCCCGATACTCACAATCGGAGGGCTCCTCCTCCAGGAGTTCATTTGACGAGGAGCTCCACACCAGGGCACAGTCGGCGGAGGCAGGCCAGCAGGGGCCCGCGTACGCACCGTCGGGGATTGAGCTGCAGCGCGTGTGCAGTCCGCGCGAGGCGCTGCGGTCGCGAGCCGTCATCAAGCCCGCTATTGTCGAGATCGACAGGAAGGAGCTGATGATTTCAGAACCTCTGTCCACCAACGGCAAACCCAAAATCTCCACCAAACCCACTCTGCCGACGACAAGCAAAATGACCAGCAGCATTACCATCTACCCCAACGACCCGAATTCGTCCAGAACCAGCAGCCGCAGCAGCAGTGTGTGCAGTGAGACCATGCCTGTCAAAGAGCGCCACACCTCCACCAGTAACATCCTCATAGGTACGTTCCAGCGATTCACATTCCGTGTTTTAATAACTGTTTTCATATCCTAAATGTATGACCTGTATGAAGTTATCAGAAACTTCTGTCCGGATACTGTTTGTGCAAAACTTTAGTGGACTAAATGTGCGTCTACCTGTGCAATAAAAACTAAACTTGCAAATGCATGAAATAAAATAAGGTTTTGTATGTACACAAGAGTCCAGAGCAACAACAAGCTCTGTGAGGCTGCACTTGATCTAAATGCAAATGTCACCATGCATGCGCACAGTAATGCTTATTATGAGGACATTTGGCTCTAACTTTGCCTACAACATATACATTATGTTTTTGCTCATTAACAGGCCCCAGCATTGAACACCATGGCAGTATTTCCGTCCCATATGAGATCTCCATCCCCAAGAGTGACATCGCTCTGCGGCCATGCCTGGACCAGGACTGTGGGGCGGACGACCACGGCGAATCCTCCTCCCGGTCCAAACTGCACAGCACCTCCAGAGTGGAGACCGGTTGCCAGCGCAGCAACTTCAGCCTCCAGTCCCCGGACGCCACCTCCGCGGACTTCAACGACACCGAGTCAGGCTTCGAGAGCAGCAGCAGCAGCACCACCACCACCGTCACCAGCTGGAGAAGCCAAAGACCAAGACAGCAATCCCACGAAGACGGCGTACCCGACACGAAGAATGTGACGGTGAGGAGCACCTGGAAGAACAGAAGCCCCGCTTCTGTGGACGAGACGGGCCAGAGGGCCAGAGGGCCCACGAGGTCCTTGGCAGACGCGGGGTCTGAGGACGAGGCCGAGGCTGTGACCACGTGGAGGGCTTATCGTGCGACCACATTCGACACGGAAGAAACGATGAACAGCGCTGCGGCACAGAAGGGAGCCAAGCCGTCCCCTGCAGAGGTGAGAGAATAATCGCATGGATCTGCCATGTACTAGATCCATTGCAGTAATAACTCCTTAGATGGGAGTAAAAATAAGCGTTTTCAATCGCGGAGGCGTAATTTTCCTGTTCCTGTCCCAGGTGTATATGCGTAGGATCAACAGTGTGGTTAGTAATGTTAGAGAAGCGGAGGAACCGGGGCCGCGCCGGGGCAAACCCTCTCACTCGCCCCCTGTGGAAACACCAGTCGGCAGCAGGACCGTTCCACACGCACCTGTGACCTCTCAGTCCTGGGGACGATCGTACACACAACAACCGATGGTAGGGGTTTCTTTTTACTTTCTGCTCTCATAAGAAAAGGGAAAAAAGAGGTGATGTCGGTACCATAGGGGAGTCAAAACTGGTTCCACAAAGAAAGCACCAACAGAATCTAACTGAGGAGAATGTCCTTTTCTCATATATAGCCATTTAACACACGGCCCGTTTGTCCCTTTTAACCATGACAAATGTTTCCTGGCATTTAGGGTTTGGCTTCACGATATGCACTGACTGCACTCTCCTGCCCCTTTGCATGTCTTTGCCTCCTTGCAAATTTCTCAAACATTTCTGACAAAAGGCAAACACGCTCCCGAGCTCCCACCACATTTGTGGCTTCGAGAATAGTCTCTTGCCAGATGAGGGTTTCCGCGCAGGTGGCGGTTATGGTCTGTAACCCTGCTGCAAGTAGTTTTGTCTCGAAGATAAAAGTCCGGAGAATACAGCCGCAGGGCTTAGCTCCTGGTGTGTCCACTTTGCATGCAAGCTCAGCTTGTATTTTTCCCTGACGCCAGGCTCTGCACCCTTCAAGCTTAGCACAGCAGTTCTGTCGGCCCCGCTCCTGCTTCCCCAGTCAGGACAAAGAGAAAAGGGTGGGACAAAAAAAAAAAAAAAAAAAAGGAGAGGGCGGATGGAAATGATAAAGACCTCAACAGAGGGGAAAGAAAAAACTCCTCATGGAGAAGAAAATAGCTTTCTTGTATTTAAATACCGCATTAAAGCCTCTGCCACTGCCAGGCTGCATTTCTGTTCAACACAAACTAATTATCAAATACCATTTCAAATACGATGTGTGTCTGAGTAGTGATCCACATACCAGTTCATTTCTAAAGTTTGTAGATGCTTTTCTTTTCATCTGAAATTACTTTTTCTACTTTGGTGTTCTTTTTTTTTTTTACAATCTTAAAGTCAACACAATAAGTACAACATGACCTACAGTAATTTCACTCACACTAAAGATGGACTTATGCTGCATTACAATCTAGTTATTACTCTACAAAGAGCCTGATTAGGTGCGGTGACTGCATTTATTTGTGCACATGCACTCAGTCTGTCACTTTGACTAACTAGGTTGGACTAGATGCTTTTGGGAAAGATTCCCCTATAAATAAACTGGATGTTGCCAAGGAGACGGAGACAGATATGCAAATTGTCCATTTTGTCGGACTCACTCGTGGTCCAGGGCAATGAAGCTATCTATAGTTTTTTTTTTCCCCTAGCATTTTTACATACATAGCCCCTGCAGATGACTAAACTTTTATCCAACTCAATGCAACTAACAAAAACCTCATTACTGTTTTTGTACCAACTGAAATACCACAAGCCCGAGCCAAGTCCTGGTCAAATGTGTAATACTTCAAGTAGTAGTCAGCGCTACCTTTCCTCTTATTAGTCCCAATGAACTTGATGAGATTTATCTGAGCCTTGACCCTGAACGCCCCTCTTCAGATAGACCGTTGGAAAGAGTGTCGGGTCACATCAAACTTTGTCTCTGAACCCCGCACTCCTCCTCCCTCCCCTCGTGATCGCAAGTTCTGCCTTGCAGGCCTTTTATGCTTCTTCTCAGTTCAGAATTGTCCTCTGTCTGACCCTGTTCCACACCGCTCACCCCCGATAGCCCTGGTTACTGTGGAAGTAGCCGATCAAACCAACGTATGTGGTAAATCGGCAGCCGCCTGATGAACTGCATGTTTTTTTGTCACTCCTTCAGTGTTTTCTCAGTTGTACACTTTTATACGTTATTATGGGGATTTCCTAAACCCACTGGGTTGACTCTGTGGTACAGTAAAACCTTGTTCCTCCTGCTGCTCGATGTAAAAACTGGCCATTTCCCCTGGATCGAAATCACATGCAAAAATTGCTGCAGTGCAAAAAAAATACATACTTTGGATGGTAATTGGGCTTTGAAGCACGTTTTGGAGCGCGGCCGATCGCCTTGGGTTTGGATTTTCAGAACATTTCAGTGGTCTGAAAACCGGCCATTCCCAAGAGGTTTGGATAAATACAGCTGTAGTTAGGACAGTGGGAGGTTGGGATTAGTTTGTGATTGCAGTGTCAGAGGTTGATAGAAGAGGTTTATTTTATTACAAGTTTGCAGATGGGGACATTTAGTGTGATGGCAGAGGAATGTAGCTGGTCATCATTAACTAGCATCCCATCGATCATCTCTTCAATGGGTGTCTGTACAACTCTCTATGGCCAAAGCCAGATCAAGGTTTCATTCTGCATGTAAATAGCAGCGCCTTATATACGATGAGGTGTAATGTAGTTATTGTTTTAGACTAAAAATAGGCCCTGACCTTCAATCACATTAAAGGCTTTGTAGCAGGGACAGAAGTGGAGAGGGAAATCATCTCACTGCAGACCAGAGGGACACCATCCATCAATTGTCATTAAGGAGGAGACAACATTCCCAATTCATCTAAAGTACCCTGAAGCAACCTGAGCAAACCAGCTCATTGAATATCTTTCTTTTTCTTTGATCCCAATTGTGAATTATTTCTGTTATTCGTTCAAATCATCAGGGCCTGAATCCATAGATGTGGTTTAACCCTGATCTTTGCCAGTGGTTTAGCCATGGGGATTGTTTTTGCACCATCCTCTACATTTTAATTGGTCCAATACTTTGGTTTACTTCGAACTAAACACTTTCAAAACTAAACTTTTTTTTATGTTGGCACGATAAATATATATCTTATTAAGGCTATGTTAACATTGGTTGCTCATAACTGAAGCCTCTGTCTGATAGTAATAAAAGTGAAATGGGGATTGGCTGCTGGTTTCTGCAGCAGTCACTCCACACCTCCGAGTACAGAACAGAACAGCATTGTAGTACTTCCTCCCCGTAGTCGTAGGAAACCACAGCCTGTACATGAATGAGCTGTGAACTTATGTTTGGCCGAGGACAGCGGGGCCGATATGGCTCATGAGCGAGATACCAAAACATCCTTTGTTGAGTCAAAGACCAGCGGCAGCAAGGTAAAGTGTGAGATCAGAGCTGCTGCTATTCACTTGGCCTGATGTGACCTGCCCAGGAAAAAGGCCCTCTGGAATAACAGTGAACCCACGAAAACCAATAATAAGGCTTTTGTAAATCATAACCAATAAACACATCATTAACTGGGCAAAAAAAAAAAACACCCAACCTAACTCAACCTTTTTTTGGAAACATTTCACCTAAAGTGTCGAGGGTGCCGTCTTGCTAGAGAGCAAATTTAAGAGTTGGGGTTGGCAAGACCGCACAATTCCAGAGATTAGGGCGTGAGACCAAGGGCAGACAGATTTAGAGCAGGGAGATCATTTTTTCTCTGACATGCTACTCGTCTTATTTCTGAAATTGCCCGGGGGCTCCACTCTGTGTTTCAAACGGAGTGTTCACACAACAGTCTCTATTGGTTTTCCGAGAGAACTCTTGGAAACATTTTTTGGTCTCAGCGCTCCAGAGTTCAGGAGCTTAACGAAGGATTTGCAGCTATGAAGTATCTCCACGCAAAGAGTTAAAAAAAAAAAAAAGTCTAAAGTCTATGACATTTTGGAAAACGCTCTTATTGGCTTTGTTGCCTAAGATGAGATGATCCAAGGCCATCAAAAGTTTGAAAGAATAAACATTACCACTGCAGACCAGCAGTACATATTAAAAGCCACTGGTTCAAGATTTCCCTGCCTTTGGAGAGATGCAGGCTAGGACTCTATGTTCCATGTTCTCTTTGTTCTCTCTAATCTAACAAGCAGCTTTGTATGTATTGATCCCTTGTCTTCATATACAGTGCATCGTCGGACTGTTGACGGGAAGGCCTATTTCACGACATTGCTTTAAGTATCAGGCATCGCTGCTCAAAGTCACGCGTGCGACAGTGCGGCTTTTCTTAGACCCACATTTTTTTTATAATTTTTTTTAGACGTCGTCCAATCACGCTGTGCTTGCGGAGATGATTTAATGTCGCAGATTACGACAGCCTATAAATGTTGGGTTTTTCCAAGCCCAACGTGTGTGCCGCAGCAGGTCTGTGATGACGGCAGCACTCGCTGTTACATTCCCTCCGCCGTGGCCCATCAGCTTACCCCAACTCCGTTTCTCATGTATGACAAATATTTTCTTAGGTTAAAACTCAGCCTCATGGGGGGAACATTTTCAGCGGCACATACACTTTCAGATTTGTTTTGTCGCCGCCTTAGCCACACATGTTTGAAAGCTGTTCTCCGCGGGAGTGCATGACGCGCAGTGACACGTTTTCAATGTTCCTGGCGTTGTGTTGAATTTGGATATACCTGTGTGAAATGAGGTCTGATACGGTGTGTTGCGCAAGGCAAGAGCCCCATGTTGTGTGTAGGAGGCAACCCCTCTGAAAGCCCACGGCCTTGCAGCAGCAGCAGCAGCAGCAGCTTACCATAGAAGGAGAATATGCCACTCTGCCATTTCCTCCCGCAGAGACTGGAGCAGGAAGTGACCACACTGGACACGCCTCTTTGGCAGGGTTCGCCGGTGACTGATTTCCTGTCTGTTACCCCAGGAGACCGAGAGAGGCAGACCAGCAGGGCTCCATTAAAGCCAATTAGCGAGAATGCATTCTCAAACTGCTCCAGAAGCCAACTCCAACCCACCAAATGTCACTAATTATGGTGCTTTTTTAAAGCTGAAATTACAGGAGCAGGGTGCTGTTCCTGTGCGCCGGAGGAACTGCATCGTCATCTAACTCTCACTTTCTGCGAGCGGGGTTACTGAGGTTGTGAGAGGAAGACGTGCCGTTGTAGCCACCACAGACTAGTAACTTGGGGTTTGTTTTCTAGTCGGCCCACCAAATTATAAATCTCTCCGTTTGGGGTATGTTTGGGGCTTTTGGTCGGGGATTTTTTCCCCTGGCAAAAGACCACATGGCAGACTTTCCTTGTCACACACCAGTTAACATAAACAGCATGTATTTAATGCCCACATAATACAAAATAAAGTCCAAACACGGCCCCAAACCATCTAAACAAGTTGCCCGGAGCTCTTGCACAACTCCAGAGGATTGGATTGAAAAGCCTGACCTATGTTTGCGTTTGTTACCAAAACCAAAGCCAACTCCACTCCACGTATTGACCAAGAAAATCTGCCAATTCCGCCATGATTAATACTTTCTGCGTCTAACTTCTTTCTTAATCCAATATTCAAACGCTTCTAGGGTGCTGATGCCGTAGAACCCGGTCCGAACCCAAACCCAAACCCGAGCCACAGCCACAGCCCGGCCTCCTGGCAACAGCTACCCAGCAGCGACGCGCACCACCCGGGGAGCTCTTACGACCGGCCAGCCAAGGCAGCGGGGGCCTCCTCCAGAGGAGGGGAGCTGTGGTCCAGCCGGGGTCAAGGGTCAGGCGCCAGGTCAGAGGCAAGGAGTGGAGCGGGGGGTCGACCGTGGAGCCATCGTCCGTCTGATCATCTTTAGACTGCTCAGGTCTGAGCTGCACTTCAACAGCGAAGAAAACAGGTCAGATCTGTTTTTCTGTCTCCTCTTGTCCCCTGACTCCTGAATCTCATTAATTAAAGGAGGCCAATTTTATTTACCGTCCTGGCAATGGTCTCGCATCACATGTTCACAGACACTGCTGTAACGCACTTAACGTCCATCATGATTGCAGCAGTTTTGTAGTTTAAAAAGTAAAGTGAACCAACCCCAGGTTCCCTGCATGTTACAGTCGAGGCAAATCTGTCATTTCCAAATATTTTCCTAAAGACGGAATAAAGTAAAGTAATGTAAATATTCACAAATTATCTGTTTATCCTTTTACGCTGAGAAAGTTCCGATTTCTAGAACCAAATAAAAGACCGGAAATCACCGGTAATAATTGTTGTTGTAGAAATACCAATTGAACATGGTCTGCCCCCCCCCCATCCCCCCTCTAATTAGGGCCAACTGAAATAGTCTCCGAAGATGATTTATTATTGTAATAAATTGTTAAATTATGAACGTTTATGTGAGATAATTGTATTTATGTTTTCCTCAACAGCACTCCATTAAGCTTTGTAGAAATACCAATTGAACATGGTCTGCCCCCCCCCCATCCCCCCTCTAATTAGGGCCAACTGAAATAGTCTCCGAAGATGATTTATTATTGTAATAAATTGTTAAATTATAAACGTTTATGTGAGATAATTGTATTTATGTTTTCCTCAACAGCACTCCATTAAGCTCTCAATGGCTAAGGCAGAACACCAGTCTCCTAACTAATGGCGGCACCTATTATCTCCACCAGACAACATCCACAGCTTTTATTTTAACAAGCAAAGAAAAGAAAAATGGCTTTTGCAGCCACAAAAGACCACAAACCACAGATCTGACTGGGCGCATACGCACCGATGTGACTGGCTCTTTTTATCTGGAACTTTCCGTCTCCAAAGAGGCATAAAATGAAAGCCAGCGCCCGTCCAGCATGGTGGAGGTCGCCTCACCAGCCCATGTTTCCTCTTCTGCTTCTCGTGTTGGATGTATTCTAGTGTAATCCCAAAATTTGACAAGGGAGAGGCTGGCATGCTGGGGATGGTTGGAGCTTTTATCTTTTTTTTTCGTTTGTTTTTGTTTGTTTGTTTGCGTGCCAGTGAGGGGTTGAAAGAATCGGAGGAAGATGGACACAAAACATTGAGAATGTTCTCTCGGAGGACCATTACAGCAGGAAATGTTGCTTTTTAATCACAATTTCACCCTTTCTGATCACTGGGAAACAACCCAAACTGCAGTTAACAACGTTACCGCCACGCATCTTTATCTCACTGGGCTGGATCTACATGCAGAGTACTTCTCAAACTCAAGGCTATGTACCTTACACGTGACCAAAAACAGGAAGCGAATTACTCTGGCAGACCCCACATGACAATCTTTACCTTTTTTAACGGAGATCATTTGTGTCCGATAATTCATTCAGACCATCCACTTTTCCTTTTCCCACAAATGATTATACACCGCCAACGTGCAAACACATGCATATTTCTGCTTTAAGTACATTTTTAAATATTGTCACCACCTTCTGGAATGAAGCGACCCCTTCTTGGATGTCGAGTGAACATTTGCAAATGTATTTTAGGTAATAAGAGCAGAGTTTGTGCCAAATCACAATCTTCAATTAGATTGCTGGTTGGCCACACGCACCCTCACAAAAAGAGACACCATTTCTGACAGACCAGGAACTTATTCGTGCTTTTTACAATTTCACCGTGTTTTTTTTTGTTTGTTTGTTTGTTTGTTAGTAGTTCGCTTCCTGTTCTGCATCATCCTTTCCTCATAATCTTCTCGACCATCATAAGATGAAAAGATCGTAGTTTTCACATAATAAAATGCAATGCACATGTAGGGAAAAAAAAAAAAAAAAAAAAAAAAAGGATAATAGGGGGGATGGGCATTGTTTATAACCTCAAACCATGCTACAATTTCCACGGTGCTTTGGTTTACAGCTGTCGCAACAGTCCTCCTCCATGTATTTTCAGAGAGACACGGCAAAATGGAATTTCAGCCTAAACTGAACATGGGACTGTGGATTACCAGAAAAGGCATTGTTTAGTGCTACTGTAAATACTGTGTACATGCCTGCCAGTCGCAGGAAAAACTTAAACTCAACATCCAGGAACTGACAGTCCAGCTCGTATGTGAATGGGTTTCGCCGTGCGAATCATCCATGCTTTCTCGCTTTCCGACATCTTTAGTGGTGCATTATGTTGCCCCATCCTGAAATATCTACTTTTCTTTCTACGCATGTTGGAGAAATCTCTCCTTGGTGGGGGCCATAGCAGAAACGGGGGGGTGGCTGATTTAGTAATGGCCAGTAATTCAAAAAAGGGTTCTTTTCATAGAGGGGAATATCTGTGAGCGTAACGGCCCTGTCAGGCGTTTTCTGTAAAGTTTGAGTCTTTTTTTTCCGACAGGCCCTCCGCTAGATTTTGACACGCAAAAATGAACAAAGACGCATGTCGGATGATGTAAACAAAATATATGAACAATGCAAAGAAATGCAACCGGGATGAGAGCTTGCTTAATGGCAATCCAGCGCAGCCTTTGTTTTTTTGTTTGCCTCGTCTCCAATACGGAAGGCCGAGCAACCCAACCGTGACGGTGACAACTCCAAACACGTGGGGTCCGCTAAATAACGCTCGAAGCTCGCTCTCCATCTGGTTGTTCTGCTGTTAATTTTTTTTTTTGCTTTTGAGTCCGACCCCTGCTGGGGGAGTGATCCGTTTTGGCTCTGTTCTACCAGCCACCGTCGAGCTGTAATATTTATTCGTTCCCAGGCGCGCAGGTTCTGCCTGGCGACGGGAGCCCGGTCTGTTGTCACTTTACTGTTGATGAAAGCAGGACATTATATGCAATCGAACCGTTTCCTCGCGCTGATCATACCAACCGTAGATGGTGGCCGCCTAGCGATGAGCCCACGCAAGTCAAACGTCTGTTTACCTTCTGAATCCACATTTTCACTGACATTAAGGGACTTTTCTCTCGAAATGTCAACAGTATTCTCATCCGTGCCTTGATATGATGACAATGAGAATGATTGTCGCCTTGCTGAGTCGATGAACGATACCGATCATGTAAACGAAGTTCTTCTGGCATCGGGCCGTCGCACATATATAGTTGAGATCGTCTCGGAGGAGACTCCTCCCTGACGGAGGTCAAAACAATCTTCCCAGGGGAAAAAAGAAAAAAGAGCGGGTTTCTTGGAACCCAACTTTTAAGTACACTTTTGAAAGACGACAGACCGCAACGCCCCGAAAAGTTATGTCCTCGAGATTTGTCTGTCAAGAGTCGGCCTCGGAGAGGATCGCCATTCGGCCACATCATGGTCACTGCTGGCTTCGCGATAGAGCAGACATGCCGTTCGGAGCGCTTAGTGCTCGTGCCAAGACTTGATGATCATACAGTCCCGCTGTGCTGGCTCTGTTATTCTTTCTACCGCTCTTCTCGTTTGCCGAGAAGAATTGCCAGCGCTTGCCCCCCATCTATCATCTTTTTAGGTCCCTTCCAATTTTTCCGTTCGTGTTCTCAGAGAAGCCAGACGACCCACTTCCTGTCTTCCTCCTCCTCCCTCAGATTCTCATTCCCGACGGGGAAAGCCGTGATCCTAGACAGCGCTGATAAGCGCTGTTGGTTCAGAGGCCTGTTTTTATTGTCCCCAGATAGTGACGGCCAGCTCCCTGAGTAGCTGAAAAGGGTCGGAGGTCAGCTCTGTATCCGATCTTGTTTCTACGCCTTGGCTCGGGAAAGACGGGGGCGAGGAAGACGGGTGGCTTGGCAGCGATGTCCACTTTTGGGATCTTTTAAAATCAGACGAGGGTATCGTGTGTCCAAGTTCTGTCTTGGACCCGTGCGGCCAGAGATGCACGTGGCCGTGTTATTTATATGTCCGTAGCGAGCGCTCTCCTTGGAAGCTGTACATGTGAGCGGGCGCGCCGCTCAACATGCAGACGCGATTGTCCATGTCAAATGTATTTTTAGAGCTGACGTCACTGTGGGCTTCGGGAGTTCTGTAAATAGCCACTTGGTAACGCAACTTTTAACACCCCTGCCCTCCTCGACCCCTCCGATCATGCCCTTCGGCCTCCATAGGGTTTCCCGTGCCCCCCTCTCCCCTCCCCTCCCCTCCACCCAATAAATTACACTCGCCGTATCCGCACCATCGTCTTCTGCTCCTCTCTCGCCCTCGAGAGTATACTCGAGTAGCTGGTCCCGTAGGAGGAAGCCAGCTGTCGGAACCTGTAGGTTTTATGACACATCGGAGGGCTTCAAAGAAAGTGGGGATTTATAAAGGGCAAAGTTGAACCTCCGTCCTCTGTTAGGCAGGCGGCCTTTCTTCCTTCAAGGCCCTAAAGCAGGCTTACACCACCGCGAAACCTGACTGCACATCCGTCCGCCGAAACCTAGCCGGACTCCTTAGAATAACAGGAAGTTACAGTATCTCGGAGGCATCAGCCGCCACTCGCGTGTTCCAGGTCTCATTCGTTAGTTTGCAGTGGCGAGACCCTCTGCGGCGTTGACGTGGTGGAATCCACCGACGGCTCATCTGGGACTTAGGTGCAGACTTTACAGGTTTCGGGACCTCTACGGCTTTGGTGAGGGGGCTATAAAGAAACAGCTGGGGCCCTATTTCAGGGTTCGTGGGTCACTCTGATCCATGGACGGTGGCGGTTTTTATTAAAAAAAACTCTTTTGTTGAATGGGACAATCAGCGTGTGGGTGAAACAGTGGAGAGGAAAGAAGCCTTCTTGCTCAAATACCAGCTAAAGACTTGACAAAAAAAAATCCCCAAAGCTCCGCTGGTGTATGTATAAACATCTGTTATTTACAAGTCATTGTTTTCCCCCCCGCTTTTTTTTTTTCTAAAGTAGACTAGAATGTACTTAGCAGAGACTGGGGCTCGGCAGAAACGGGACCCGAGCGTCGAGCAGGCCCTTTTTCGTCAAAGGCCTCCATTGTGAAGCCAGAGTCATGGTGTCACTGGGCGGCGTAGGCTGTAATCTGCACTTAACCAGCACTTAACTTTAAGACCTCAAACTACTAATGCCCCCCCCCCCCCCCCCCCCCCCCCCCCCCCCCCCCCCCCCCCCCCCCCCCCCCCGTCAAAAAGTGTCCTCCGTTGTGTCCCAGAATTGTACTTAAAGTATGTTTTCAGTAGCGGTTTGCTGAATGTACCACGCTATGTGTGTTTTTGCACCAGGCAAATTAGAGTATTTAAGAATCATCTCACCAGGTTGGATAAAGCAATTCGGCGTGCACTCGATTCATCAATCACGTCCGACCGTATTGGTTAATGTATGGCACCCTGCATCTCCGCCTTCTAACATAGTGCCAAAACCATTCCACAGTATTTCCAGTTTACAGTGAGATGCCAGTGCCAGCGTATCCCCCTAGTTGGGTGCCCTGTCTCCAAAATACTGAAATAAAAGGGGAAATATTAAATTTGATGTTTTTTTTTTGTTTTTTTTTCCTTTGTCGTCGTTTTCTGCTTATGTGTGTTTTAAATTCTTTGTCAAACAAAAGATGTCGTATTTTGGAAGCTATATCGGATAGATTATATTTAAGGAAAATCTTGTACTTTTGTAAAGTGGGCCTTATTATTGATATATATTAAGTATTTGTCCAGCTTGATTTTAAGAATGATATTTTTTGCAAGATAACGTGTCTTCCTCGTCGCTATTACACTCCTGGAGAGTACTTCTTCCTGCGTTTTTTGTGTTTGTGTTATTTTAGTGCAAGACATTTCTCACAACCCGCAGGCACAATGACACACAATGGACGAGGAAGAGAGAGAGAGAGAGAGAGAGACAGACAGAGAGAGAGAGAGAGAGCGATAGAAAAGCCAGGGTTGTGTCATAGTCATTTTATCGGAGCTGAACAGGTCTGCGGTGATGAGTGGTTCACCATGTGTTGCCCCTTTTTTTTTTTTTTTTTTTTGTCTTCCCTTATCGTTCAGTGGTCCGGCCTCTCCGCTGCTCTGTTCTCCCTCGCTCATAAATTCAGGGTTTTGCACATCTTCTGTGCTGTATGTTTATACGTGCTGCCAAAGAAAAGACGCTCGCAGGCCCCCCATACACACACACACACACATATATATATATATATATAAACACCCAAAACAAATAATCCCATAGGACAAATCGAATAGGAACGAAAGAGGAAACGCGTATAACTGGATCTCACCTCTCTTACACGCACACACACATACATGCGCCGACACGTGAATTTGAGGCCTGTACAATCAACAGATTTTAATGCTTATAAAATATATTAGCAGAAGGAGACCGACTGACAGAGTTGTCAAAGACAAATATGTATGTAATCAGATATGATTTGTTATCGCTTCTCAGTAATGCCAGATGGACTGTGTCGGGAGGCTTTTTTTTTTTTTTTTTTTTTCTTCCCTTTCCTCTTATAGACTTAATACGTTGTGCATGTTTTAACCTTAATGTGGCTGGCGCACTCTGCATGTAGGTCTCCTGAAGCTGCCAACTGTACAGCAAACCATATGTATTCCAATAAAAATAAAAACCAACCTGTTTGTAACACGCCTCCATGTTGGAACCTGTGTCCATAGGTGTGTGTGTGTGTGTGTGTGTGTGTCTAAAGTGGATAATGTGTAAAACTCCACCAGTGTGTGAATCTCTGGCACATTTTGCTGAACAAGCTCAGCAAGTTTTTAATTCATCCTGGTGTATACTTATGTGTGTGTGCGTGTGCGTGTGCGTGCTTAAGAGAGAGAAGGACAAAAACAGGCAAATTGGTCGGGTACAAAGACGAAAAACCACAAGCCGGTGTGGAATGCACAGTCAGCGCGCACAGGTTTCTCTCCACCAGCGACACCTCGCTGCACCTCACCTTGTGAAAGCCAACACTTCGACTGTAAATAATCGGACAACCTGTGCAATCCACTGCGGTAACCCGGGCTTTTCCGGTGAAGCCAGCCTGACGCTGGCTCGCAGTTGCTCTAGCATCGACCAGGCAGGCTCGGTGGATCTCGTTGAATTTTTTTTCCCCGGTGAAGCTATTTTTCATTTTACCCCACGTTAATCTCGCCGTGCCAGGGAACAAGCACCAGCGCGTTGACGTAAGCCACGTGGCTTTTAGGTGTGGATGGAGGGTAGAGGGAGTGAGGTTCGAGTGTAGCCTTCAGGTCTGTTGAGACCCAAGTTATTTGAGGTATTCTGTTTTTAAAATCGCACTGATCTTAATATGTGTTTTGTTTTGTTTTTTAAAGGTAAGTGAATATATATCAAGTGACATAAAAAAAAAACACGTTCTTCTTTGGGGTTGCGTTGCGAGTCAAATTGTGGGTTAACACTGTCTCCCCGCTTGTGTGGTTGGTTTAATCTGTCCTGAGTTTCAGATGCAGGGAGTCGGTGCCTGTTTGGACGCTGGTACTCCTGAGCCTCGGCGCTGAGGCCTGACCTGAATTAGTGCTGGGAAGTCAACCATGGCGGGGGACACGGTGGCAACTCCAGGCACGGCAGCAGGAGGAGAAAGACTGAGTGAGGGGAGAAAAAAAAATAACTCTTTTACTGCCTACAGCTGGTGCCATGTTGCACGCGTATAGCTTTTAACTAACTTCACAGGTGTAACATTTGCCTTTGTTTTAAATAATTCACACAGCCCCTTCACATCTTTAATAAGATCAAATATTGCACACGACTATAAGGTCTCTACTCACGGTGAATCTGATTGCGATGGATAATGAGTAAAAAAATAAATAAATAAAAAATACACCGAGCAGCACGTGGGAGGTGTTGGCACCTGTGAAAGTGCACATTCCACCCCACACCTATGATCCCCAGGAAATGTGCCCAGGCATGCTGTGGTCTCTCGTCCCTGAGACTCAATAAGTCTTCCTATCTGACGTTGCGTGCCTGCCCTCTCGAAGTAGTCGGTCGATGCGGGTTCGGAAGGCTATTGTGAAAAATAACCCCAGCAGTCAACGGCTACACGCATGCTCTGAGCCTTCTGGTTTACCAGGGAGGTAAAAAAAAAAAAAAAAAAAGAAACACCCCAGCGCTGCAGTCCAAAACCCCAGCTCAAATGACTGTTGTTACATCAAACATCTCCTTTTTGGTCGAGATAATAATAACCGCAGCTCCGGGGGAAAACAAGGCCTGTGACGCTCGGGAGTGAATGGAAACAGAGGGGCACGGAGCCCTGAAATAAAACTCACGGCCCATGGTTGACCATTTAAATCCCCCCCTGCCATCATTCATCAGATCCCCCACTATGTGGAGCTCCTGCCAGCGACCCGTCGTCTACCACAGGCCCTTGGAAGCAGCCAGACCTGCAAGCAGCAGGGTCACTGGAGGGTCAAAGCAGAGGCGGGCATGTTACTTTTGCACACGCGTGCACAAAAGCTCAAACGAAATCTGCCGGCGATAAGAGTAGATAAAACAGTACAAGGAGGGTTCGGGGTAAAAAAAAAACAACACGCCCATTAGGAGATGCAATTTGCGTCGTCTTTTAATATCAAAACAGTTGACAATATAAAAGTGTGATGACAACCATAATAAAATACTTAAACTGCTATGGCAACAAACAAAAAAAAAATCAACAAATCTTTTGTAATATTAGTCCTTTTTAGCTTTAAACACTAACTATTTTCTCTACACTCTGCGACCTAAACGATAGAAATCTGATTTGTACGAGGCGCACGGCTACAGTTCAGAGCAATGTGTAATTAAGCCATAAGACAACCAGGACAAGGCCTCTGGAATCACAATATAGGGTAATGTCTTCTCAGACACACACACACACACAAAA
This sequence comes from Colistium nudipinnis, assembly GCA_016785305.1. NCBI lineage: Eukaryota > Metazoa > Chordata > Actinopteri > Pleuronectiformes > Rhombosoleidae > Colistium > Colistium nudipinnis. The sequence goes on along the minus strand of JAFBJU010000701.1, from coordinate 57,434 downwards.
AAAGAAGCAAATAGTGGACTGAAACAGTGCTACTGAATTGGTCGTCTGCCTTGAATATCATCTGGTTTTAGGTTGTGTGTGTGTGGGTGTGTGTGTGTGTGTGTGTGTGTGCGCGCGCATGTAGTAGTGAAAGTTTCCAGCCATTCTTTAACATTCAGACAGGGGCACATAAATAGACGCTGAGTTCTGCATACTACGCACAGGATCAAATACGCTCCGAGGACCAAGAGTAACGCCATGCTTCACTTTTGAGACGAGGGAATCACACGTTAGGACGCCATAAAAAGGGGATTTAGTTCCAGCCCAGTCTTTGTAGTGGGCTACATCCGTCTCTGTTAGTTAAATATAGCTCGACCGCATGTATATGTGTACGTCTCAAACCACGAGAAATCCTAATTCCACATTGTACATACAACCAGAAAATAAACTGCAGGAGTGTCATTAATTGAGCCAGAAGGCAAGGAGGCAAAGTCGTTTCCTGGACTTTTCAAGATGTTTCACATACAGAAATAAACAGTTAATGTGTAAACCTTTCACTTTTTCTCACAAACTAGGTTTTTCCCCCCCCGCTGGGCAGGAAACCGTCTCAGACGCTGGGGGTGGGCTGAGCCTGCTGGGGATTGCTGGCCGCTGTGGGCGTGGCCTGCCGGGGCAGTGTGTACATGGCACCGAGGAACTGATCCGCGATGCGTCCGGCCTCGCGGAGCCCGCTGAGGAGGGCGCCGTGGACTGTGGCCGGGTAATTCCTGATGGTGTGCTCGCCGGCGAAGAACAAACGGGGGACGGGCTGAGGGGAAGGGGAAAAGAAATCACGCTGAGATGGATGTTGGATTGTCAAAAAATTTGAGAAAATAGGGGGACTGCAGAGAGAGAGAGATGGGGTGGGGTGGGTGGTGTGTGGTCATAAGCTGCCACAAGTCATCAGTCGACACATAAATATGACTTGTTCACATTAATCTGCATGCCAACATCAAAAGAGCCAAAAAAAACATCTGTGTTGGGAGCAAAACGCTCAGCTTTGGTTTGATTGAACACTGCGGGCAGGCCCTCACTTTCTCACACCCATCTACACACTCCCGGGGCCCCTCCGACCCAAGCTCTCAACGCCGGGATCGGTGATCGGCGCCGTGTGACTGTGCACGTACCTGCGAGGCTCCCGGTATGGCAGGGCCGGGCGTGATGGGCTGCGCCATCAGGTCGTAGTCGTTCCCCGAGGAACCCGCTGCGACGTACGAGTAGGAGCCCCGTGCCCAGGGGTCGGCACGCCAGCGCGTGACCACCGTTTCCTTTGGCTGCCGTGACAACAAACAACAACAGATGCTTTTCAGTTCGTTTCGCAAGAGTTTCCGCGGGGACATCGGAGGGACCTGCAGACGGCCGGATGGCGAGCAGTTCCGAAACTCTGGCCTCCGTGCCTTTCGATTCTGTCCAATTTGAAACCATAAGCGAGTGATTTATAACGACGGGTGGTTTGGACAGGACTGCGCTGGCGAGGGGCCGTTCGCATGCGCTCGCCGTGTAAAATTGCGGCTGGCTACGGGGGGGGAGGTTCAGGAACAATCTCGACATTCCACTCGTGAGTGCCGGAAAAACCAGAGTGAAAAACCCCTAATGATCGAGCTCCAAATTATAATTCGGCACCGCTATTCCGTAAACGACAATAAACAAGATGAAGGTTTTACTAGAACAAAACTGGCGGCCTTGTCAGCATTGGATTTTTTGGACGGAAAGAAACTCTTCGGTATGTGGACTTGGGGGCCGGGAGAGTCCAAAAAAAAAAACCAAAAAAAAAACAACAACAACTGGAAGACAAAGTCGGCGGTAAAAAGGGGTACAAGATGATGTCCGACGGTTTACCTGCGGCACGGCGCTGCTTCCAAATATTCCTTTGAGAATAGCCAGGCAGCGTCCGACAATGACGTCATCGCTGATGTTCTCCATGATGCCGGCGGCCTCGCCAGCCATCAGGGCGAGTAGGATCGGGGCTGATGGGGGGGGGGGGGGTCACATTCAATTACAGACACTGCTGCCATTTTTATTTAAGAGAAACAGAAATCTATATCTAATTTTGAGGTGAGCCAAGAATTTGAGAAAAAGACCTGAATTACCCAAATGACATTTTAAGCAACCCCTGTGACTAAAATGCATCTCTCTTCACCTTTGTAGAGGTTCCAGAAGAGGAAGAGTTCGCCCCGACTCGCCGTGGTGGAGCCGACGTGACCGAACAGGTTGACGCTGGGATCCCAGAAGACGCGGTCAAAGCACAACACCACCTTTGAGGAGGGAGGGAGGGAGGTCCACAAAATAACAGTCACACACACACACACGCACACAATAGACAATATACAATATATAACACACACTATATAATCATTTCAGTGGAAGGCTGCCACTGCCTGTGAAGTGCAGCCCATGGTTCTGCACGTTCACCGCGAGCGGTGCGGCGCCACCTGCTGGGGACGGGGGTTCAGTGGCAGCTCGGGGTTGCATAATCATGCGGCGCCGTCTGTGCTGCAGGGGGGGGGGGGGGGGGGGGGGGGGGGGTAAACCACTCTGCTGCAGATGATAGTGCTCAGAGAGGGAGAGAGAAGGTGCTGGTGGGTGAGGGTGAATGAGTGCCCTGATGGGATTACTAATACACCGGCAAAAAAAAGCATCGCTCTTCCTTTCGCACGCAACACTACCCTCACACACCGCCCACTCTCTCTCTCTCTCTCTCTCTCTCTCTCTCTCTCGTTCTCTACCTGAGCAGAGCACCGGGGTGTAGCGAGAAAAAAACAAACAAAAAAAAAACGGTTTGTTTTAGAAAAGAGGGGAGTGCATGTTCTCGAAGCTGCACGCACACCCACACCGAGGCTTACTGAATTAGAAACATCGAAAAATGACACGTACGTCTGCAATGAAAAACCCTCCAGAAAATGTTGTGTTGTGTTTTGGCCGCAGCAGGGCTCTCTAGAAGCTGAAGGACACGGGGCCCACGTGAGGACACTGCAGCAGAGGGAGCAGCGGGAGGTCTCCCCGAGGCCCCCCCCCCCCCCCCCCTCC
>JAFBJU010000701.1:0-54379 GCA_016785305.1 Colistium nudipinnis | reverse complement strand
GGCCCCCCCCCCCCCCCGATTCCTACGTCACTGACGGGACACGCTATGATTTAAAACCGCACTCTGACTCGGGAGGGGTTGGGATTCAATCCGCTTGGATGTCAGATAATGATTCTACGCCACGCGAGGAACAACTATTGAATGCCTTCCAGTGGTTGGCCAAAGAGGAAGGAATGAAGGACGCCTGATGGGATACGAAGCCCCTAAGCGCACCGCATGTCACTGTAAGCTGATTGAGGGGCACAGACCTTGTTGAGGTTGCCAAAGCCCATCCTCTGGATGGCAGATGTTTTCCACTCTGGCAGCGGGGGCACAAACTGCACCGCGGGGGGCTGCTGCTTCAGCACGCCCAGCGGCAGGGTGCACAGCACGGCGTCGCACTTGTATATGAAGGTCTGCGTGGTGGAGCGAGTGTTGACCGCTATCACCTCACAGCCTGGAGGTCAGAAGTAACGGGTAAATACATGTTAGGCGCAAACATTCACACGGTCACAGGACGGACGAGGGGCGGACGAGTGGGGGGGGGGGGGGAAATCCAGAAGGGAGGACACGCAAACGCAAGTTGAGCGCACGTACCCGACGCCGTGTAGCGAACCTGCCGCACCGCCGTGTTCAGTTTGATGTCCAAGCCTTCGGCCAGCGCCACGGGAACGCAGGAGTAACCGTTCCTCACCGTCAGGTGGCTGCCGGTGAACTCAAAGTCGTCATCCTGTGGAAAGATGCGACACTTAGCGACCCGGCGGCACAATGATGAACACAACAGAGCGGCGCTGCCAAACCCGCGTAAAACACATTGCACACCCGTAAGGGGCTCAGGGGTCGTCGCTTTGCGAGAGCATCGCCAGAACTGACTTAAAAAAAAAAAAAAAAACGTTAATGCGAGTGCGTGTATATACCTGATCCCAGTGCTTGAGAGAAAGGGTGGAGAGGGGCGTGGCGTTGGCAAACTCCAAGTTGGCAAAGTGCCAGTCGAGGATCTGCCGATCCCTGGAGGACAGGTAAACGTCGCTGTGGGGGGAAAAAAAAAAAGGTGGCTGAAAAGAAGTCGCGGTGTTGCATTCCGACCGATCCACAAAGGCAGGTTTACTCACGCACGAGACAGAGTGCAAAACTGCTACTGGCATAAGAATGCATATTTAAAATGACATAAAAAAAAAAACAAAAAAAAAACAGGAAAACTGTGATAAGGGGATTGCTGGGTGTGCTGCGGGATTCCGGCAGATGTTTAACCAGTGAAAATGTACACACGAGAAAACATTGATATAGCATGGTGGGATTTTCTATATCAAGAAACGATTTGGGGTTATGGCCCTCCTGAGTGGAGAACGAAGCCACACACACTCCCTCTGTGTTTCTTGTAACCCGAGCTGCTCTCGGCGCTTTGTTTTGGTAGCTGGTGCAGCCGTGCGCTATAGTGCGCATGTGCATTCGAATCGCTCCTAGTGAAAGTTTTAGTGCTCACATTTGTGAGGCGAGATGGTGGGGTGCAGTGTGAGCCGTTCAGGTGTGAGTGTGTGTGTGTGAGTGAGTGAGTGAGTGAGTGAGTGAGTATGTGTGTGTGTGTGTGTGTGTTTGTGTGGCCCACTGGTGCTGAAGAGGATTGTGCTGAAACGTCCCCTGGACGACTTACCTGGGTGGGTTGGCCTCCAGCTCCTGCAGCTTCTCCTCCATTTTGCCCTGCATCTCCACCAGCTCGTCGTACTCCTATACACAAGGCAGGACAAGGTAGACAGCATTATACACACACACACACACACACACACACACACACACACATCTTTTATTTTATCCACATAGTGTGCCTGCAGCACAGTTATGACGTACTATGTATTTGGCTGACATTATTCAATTCGTCGAGTACCAGAGTTTATATACTATAGATTCATATGTATTTGTTACCAAAAATGCTCTGGAAAAGTGTGCATTGTGGATGCCAGTTTGGTCTGTAGTTAGGTGAGAGCGTCTGGCGTGCGAGTGCGTGCGTGCGTGCGTGCGTACGAGGCACACACCCAGAGGGTTTTCAGGTCATGTAGGCAGGACAAGCAGTCTTGACCGAGAGGGCTGACTCAACCTACTCGTCAGTTCACCACAACAGAACCAACCGTGACAGCAACGCAGAGTCTGGCCACACCACCTACCACGCCTGGCACCCGGGCCTACGACGTTGAATCTATGCGTCCGCGTCAACCTACGCATCCCTGTCGCAGCCACCGCCGCACTGCCCTTAAAATTGCGTCGTGTGCCGCGGTAATGCACGCCGTGTGCGCGCACAGGCCGACGTACTCCATTATGCCAAATGTGCGCGTGTGTGTGTGTGCGTGTATGTATGTATGTGCGTGCGTGCGCAGACATAAAGATGGTCAGACCGTGATTCAGGGCCTTGAAGTGGTTTCTCAGACGGCGGATGAGTTGCAGACCAATTCAGCTCAGACACCAGCTGTGTTTAAACCAACTAGAGCCTCCTTCTAAAATATACACACATAGCCGGAGTGGAGGTGATTTGTCCGCGCCAAAAATAAAACGGCAGTGCTCGCCCCTAATAACACATCCGACCGAGGCATTAAACCACTTAATCATAGCCCGTCTTGTTTACTTAGATTGCACAGCGTTTCTGCCAGGCGCCCTGACCTGGCAGCAGTCCATACCCCCCCAAAAAAAAACCCTTTACCATTACTTCTGTGGAATATTAATGATTTTTTACAAATGACGTATTGGTTTGTGACAATTTTTTTTTTCTTCCCCAGAGCAAAGATAAACATCCCGTCGAGCAAATTGTAGCGGTAAACCCTTTGAAACACCTGATAATCGTCCCAGAAAATCTAATGCAGCTCCAAAAAAAAAACCCCCACATCAAAGCTTCTAACCAGAGTAAATGAAAACACAGGGACTGCGCATTATCCACAGAGCCACAAGTCACAGTTGGAAATAGTTAGCGTTTCAAAGTTAACTGCTGTGACGGGGATTGTTTTAGGTCATGCAGTCTGCTTCTGGCCCGGTCCAAGAAATCAGAGGTTGTAATGAAAGTGTCGCACAGGAATCTTCTCTGGAAAACAACCAGTCTAGAAAATGGCCTGCAGCCGAAACAATATCTGCAGGAAGTGCAAGGAGGTGATGGAGCTCCCATCTAACTTTCTTTAATGTCGCGCTTCAGATTGTTGATAACATCGGAGATCTTCTTTTTTTTTTTTTTTTTTTTTAAACCAAACGGGATTTTTGCTCACTTTGCAGAGTGCCGTGAGGTCCCGGTGCTTGCTCTTCACCAGGAACTCCGCCGTGATGTCTCTCGGTGGTTTGACCTCACTGGCCTCTTTATACTGCTGGTGGAGCTCCTTCACCCGCTCCTTGGCCGACACCATCTTGGGAGAAAAGAGGAGAGGTGAGAGGAAGGTGGGAGATGTTGGTAAACGACACGAAAGTTTGTGGTGGCGTTTTTCTTCGCTATTTCATCTGCAAGTTCACTTCATTCGAGGCCCTTGTGATTCGTCGGCTCACTTTTACCGTTCCTCACCTTGTTGAGAAGATCCCGGAGCTCTTCCTGGGTTTTTACAATCTTCTTCCAGTGCTCTATTTGCTCATCTTTCACGTGTTTCTCCTGCAGCCTGCACACAAAAAAAAAAGAAAAAAAAGGGGGGGGGCGGGATTAGAGCTGGAGATTGTGTGCGTCTTATGTCGCCTTTGGGGCTCACTTGTGGAAGCTCCTGCAGCGTGCGCCGTACTCACTGTATGACCACTTCCAAGGCCTGTCCAAGAGAAACAGGTTTGTTGTTGAGGAAGTTGAAGTCCAGTTGGTGGCTGAGGTAGGAGGTGGCCTCCAGCAGTCTGTTGAACTCTTGCTCCACCATTTCATCTTTTTCCTTTGGCACCTGGACACACAATCGCACAACATGTTTACGATTGTGAATCAACTGGCAAAAAAAATCCATCTAACATGCTATGCTAACGGTATTTTCCTACTCCAGGTTTTTACAAAGCTGAACGTTTCACATGGGCTGATCCTCCTTTTCATCTCCTGCATGCGAGTACCTCTCCCAACTAATGGTGAGTTATATTAAGCACAATTCAAATGAATGCAGCCGGAATTGCGCCTCATTAGGAGTAAATCATAAATGATGTCAGGAATGCATTATGTAAATAAACCAATACGTACGCTTGTGCACCGTTCCCCCTGTAGTCGTTGGAAGAGAAGACAAGGGGGGAGAGAGAGAGAGAGAGAGAGAGCGAGAGAGGACATATTAAGTAAGCACAACTTTTACATCAAACAGGCTCGCGGAACAGCTGCAAACCCAGACACAGTGGACCGATGGTAATCGTGCACGTATATAAACATCTTCTGTAGTAAGGAAGTAATCAACTTGAATAATGCAACAAAAGACATGTGTGTATCTAATGCAGCTGGAGCAACACTTCCCTGATGGATGGTCAGTTTAGAACTTTACTTAATGCGGAGCTAAGGGGGGGGGGGGGGGGGGAAATCTCAGTGAACTGCGCAGAATAAGTCAAACGCATGCCATTAGCCCGTTGCCATCCGTCAAGCTTTACGTGAGAAACTGGGATAGTTACAAAACAACAATCAGCGGGAAAACGACGCCTCTTTGCGACTACGGTAAATATTTAAACATTCGTACGCCATCTCGGGAGCCTGCTCGTTAAATGTGAGGACACAGGGGGCAATGGACGAGAGGGCGTTTCCGGTTCGCTCAATAGGATATTCGATTATACTCACGGCCTGGCCGTTGGCCTCGTACAGCGGACACTTCTGTTTGATCTTGGCCAGCTCCATGTTAACCTGCTTACTGATCACTGCCATGGGATTTCCTCCTGAACAAGCAAACACAAAAAGTGAGACCACACGCACGGGCAACACCACCCCCCACAGGAGGATCAGAGCAACTGCGGAATAAGAAAAGACCATTATGTGAGCTCACTGAGAACTTTCAATCCAACCGCATAGAACGCGCACGTATCCCTTACTCCCTGAATGGAAGTCATAGTTCCATAGGTCGGCCGATGTGGTAATCACGTGCATGGGGAAATGTAAAAACACGTGCTTCTCCGCCGTACGCAACGGAACACTTTGTCAGGCATATTGATGTGAAAAAAGGGAATCCGATTCGTACCTAGGCCCGTCACCACCATGGCTCCCAGGTCAGCAACATAGTTTCCCTTCCTAAATGTGGCCACTCTGCCTCCCACACGGTCCTTCAAGAGAAAAAATGAAGAAAATATTTAATCAGGTAAGCTGTTGGCACTGGCCGTGCAGAGATCTCACGGAGGGGATGTATGCAAACATAAACGGTAGAACAGTTCAACAAAGCCCTGTGGGTGACCTACCCTGGCCTCTAATACAGTAACATCCATCCCAAAGCTCTGCAGCTGCCTGGCTGCGGCCAGGCCAGACACGCCTCCGCCAATAACTATAACCTTCCCAGTCTTCTTAGCTGCAATGACAAACAGGGAGTGCATTATTAAGTATCCTTGCATTATCTCGGATTGCTTGTTTTTTTGTTTTTTTGAATATACACAAAATGTGCTACTTAACCAACGCAAATAATGAAGTGAACTCACTGGGTAAAGGCTTGACCCTCTTGTAAATGCCGAAGTTAACGAGGCCGTGCCTTTCCAGGTAGCTGTGTATCCTGTGGACCAGCACGGCATCGCCTGAAAAGAGAGTTTGTTTAATCTCAGTTTCTATATGTCTACAATAAAATGTGAACAAAAATGTTTTATCTCTCACTGTTGTAAGGAGCTTCGAGCTGCTGTGCCGTTGCCTCAAACGTCAGCTGGATCTTCGGGTTGTCCAGCCACAGTTGGAGCTGAATGAGGTAAATATGAGTTCATATACAATAACAAATGTATTTGTTACAATATGTGTAGTGTTATTGTCCTTTGCGACATATTGTTACTCACTGTGCGGTTGCGAATGTAGAGGAAGACCTTCTGAGTCTGCTGGGGACCACTGATGATGTCCGGGAAGCAGGCAGCCTCCTGTGATGTCATACGGTCATGGGGAAGGCGGCTCTGGAAAGCAGCTCCTTCCACACCTGAAGGTAAACATGCACACCTCTATTCTGTTAGCATTGTGTCATTTCGGGTCAATTGACAACATTTTAGGTTTGCTTTCACAATAACAATAGTTCCATTCAACAGCTTTGATATGATGACTCAGCTTTTAGGCTCACCGGATGGTTCCTCTGGCTCGCTGTCATTCTCTTCCTCCGGTGGCGGCGGCGGAGGAGGGATCACCTGCTTCCTCTCTTTCTCTGCCTTGGCATTCCTCTCTTCCTCCGAGTAATATTCGTCCTCCGACAGATTGGCCAGGCTCTCGTCCATCTCGCGGTATTCCACCTGCAACAATGTGCGCATAAAGGCAAAATGAAAACCTGCGATGGCGTTTTCTCACTCAGTGGGTATGATCCCGCTTCCTTTTAGAGTGCCTAAACCTCTCCGGGAGCGAGAGACAAATGTCCCCTCGTTAAGTTTGCAAACCGCTCACTCCAGACCTGTAAACCTGTGACATTGCACAGAGTTTTCAACCTCCCTTCCCTCAGTTTTTATTGCTGAGGAGACTTGATAATAAAAACCGAGAGAAACACACAATATAAAATCGTCATATTAAAAATACTTTTCCCACTTAACACTAGACTATCAGTCGGACTGCAGGAAAGGGTCATTTGCTGTCTGTCTGATAATTTAAACAAAGACCTTCATCCAGTTAAAGCTGATAGTTATACCATTATATGGAGTCAGAATATGGATGTCTTCCAGGGCCAAATTCCACTGTTTCATGTATAGTAAGACCCCTTGCTCCTGCAGCCTACAACAACCTTAAATGTTTACTTTGGCTCGCTTCCGTCGACTGGTCCTGCGGACTTCAGCCGCGTCCTGGTCCAGCCCCCCCGGGCCGGCCTGGTGGGGCAGGGGGGCCCCTCCAGGTTCCCCACTTGGGGAGGACCTCTCCTTCTTTTTCACATCCATAGCTCCCGCGGCGGAGGCTGAGGCACCGGTCTGGGCGTCGGATATCGGGGCCCGATCGCCTCCTGCTGGGCCCGCAGAGGATGAGGAGGAGGAGGAAGAGGAGCCAGCATCTGACTTCTTGCTAGACAGCATTATGGAGGACGTCGGAGGCCTCTCCTGCGCAAACGGGAAAAGAGGTACGACGTGAAATCCTCCACAGTGAAGCACGCAGCAGCGCGGGTCATTTTGAGGTGAAAATCATTGCGTGGAATGGCTGAAATTTCAAATGTTCAAAACTGTACGGCAGAGATTGCAAAACATATTCGATGAGAATGATGAAGTGTGGGTTGTGTGTGCTGAACAGGAAAAATAACACGTAGCAATGAATGTGTCTCCCCTTTTAAATCCCATGAAGAGCAATTGGCAATTAAGAACGCGGATTGGTGTGGAATTGATCCAAAGCCTAACTGTTATCATCTTACTCATTTACTAGGTTCCTGGCTAACAGCAATAGTAAACCCTCTGCACTAACCGCTTGCATGCACCTGACACAACAGGCTAGCGACCAGCTAATGCTGGAGGTTTGTGCATCACCCCAGCACATCCCATCGGTGCGACGGGATGGCTTAAAAATGATAGTAACTGTGCATGAATGTCATGGTTTTATGAGATGAGGGCTCCGTGGTACAGTAACCTTGTCTTGTTTTACCCATTTCTCCGTGCACCTGGTAATATCCATTCAAACACTAAGAGACGAAAACAGAACCAGAGAGATGGATTACGAACAGGACCAAACTGAACAATGCCGTTGGCCTTTTACATTGCAGCGAACAGACACACGAGCAGAGGAAAACAATGACAAATATCCACCTAGTTATAAAAGGTAATCTGACAATATATGTTGCATTGCGGCTCGTTCCTCTAACGTGTATTGCACTAGTCAAGTCAGAAACGTGTAAAACCTGGAGAAACCCTGGCCTCGGTCACCTGTATTTTGCCCAGATTGTTGATATTTTGACATCTCGGCCATATGGAGCACCGTTACATATCACGTTATAGAGCAACACAAGCTAACAGCAGTGTTGCTTGCTATATTGTTAGCTTGCGGTAGCTAAGTGTAAAGATTTGTCCTGACAGCGTTGTGCATAAAGCACATCCGAATACAGTAGCACGCCACTTTGATTTAATCGCCACAGAAACTGTGCAGAAAACGAAAAGATCGGAATTCTCTTCTGCGTGTTTCTTCTTTCAAAACTGTCTTACTAGACCATGCTACTTTAGCTAGCGCTGCTAACAATGGATCGAGGCTAGCAGCAGGTGCAAAATGGTGAAGTAAAAAGCGCCCTCTTGCAGAGAAATCTGCTTTTAGAAAGCGACGGCGAGATTCGCAGTTAGGTTCCCCAAACCGGTGAGTACCGCTTACAGAAATAAAAGCGAATAAAATGTAGAAAATATGAGGGTTACCTCTCAGTGCCCTGCAGATGTCAACACAAAGACGGCTCGGTAGCAGGTCCCCTCCTCTCAATGAACCCTTCCGTCATTGGTGGAGCGACAGTAAAATGCAACACCGCCATTGGTCAAAGCAACCTTCAATCCAAGAGGGGGAGGGGATTTTGACTCATTGCACAACTGCAGTTGGTTTCGTTTTTATAATATTGTATTTTAATAAATGACTCGGGTGTCATTTGACACAGTGTATTCAAAGGCGCACCTACTTTATTATTTCAATAAAAAAAAAGTGAAAATCAATGAGGGTTGAAGTGGTTCTCCGTGGCTGACTCGGGATCAGAGGGTCCGCCCTGCTTGCCTTCGGTTGACGGTTTGCGAGAGGACAAGACTGATCCCAGATTGGCTCGTGAGCCCCGCGGACATAGTGACGTCACCCAGGGAGGAGGACAGGGTGGGGAGGCAGGAGGGAAGAGGAAGGGTGGGGGTGGACAGGTAAAGGTGATCTCTCGCTTGTCCCACTCAGGGAAGCTCACCGATGTTTTGTTCGCCACTTTGTTTCCACATTTTAAGCTGACACCGTGTAAGTAACATGTACAATTCGGATTTAAAACGCTGATGTGTTGGTTTGGAGCTAAATGTAGCCACTCCCCTTAACCGGGGAGTTTAAAAAGAGTGGAAAACCAATGTTGGGCTGTGCTCCGTGTTTTGCTCTTGGCTAACCTGGGTGTTGCTGGTTGTTGGGCTTTTTTTTTCCTTTTTTTTTCGATGTTTGCAGGGTGTGATAGTGTTTAAAGACGTCGTTTTAACCCCTAACTTGAAAGCATCAGCCCAGGTTGACTCATAATAGATGAAGCTCGTTGATGCATGAAGTTTTTTAGGTGTCTGAGCAGGTTGAACAAAAAAAAAAAAGAAGCCAAATCATCTATATTAACGAGTGTTTCTCATGTGTGCCATGGAAATCATTTAATCAAACTTGAAATTCTACACAGTACATGTAACTTTTAACATGTACATGTTTTTTTTTTAAGCCAACAGAAACAAAACATGGTGAAACAAGTGCCAGAGTCGGCCGACCGGCCTGACAACACAGCCTTCACTCAGCAGAGGCTTCCGGCATGGCAGCCCATGCTCTCCGCCGGCATCATCATCCCAGGCTTTGTCCTCATCGGGCTGGCCTTCATCGGCATCGGCGTCGCTCTGTTAGTCACTTCACAGAGCATCCAAGTGAAGGAGGTACGACAGGGAAAAAAGAAATTAAAGTCATGTCACCCTGAAAATCTTTTTCCACTTTTGTGAGGTGTTGCAGCTCACACCCGTTACGTTCTTGTGAGTTTAAAGAGGCGTGGTGTCGCTAACAAGACAATGGAGTTAGGTGTCGTTGTCATTAATGATTAATGATGACCTCTCTTGTTCTCTCCCACGCAGATAGACTACACTGGCGTTGAGCAAAACTCGCCCTGCTTCAAGTGCACCGACTCAAATGTCAAGAATTGTGTGTGCGAGGTCGACTTCTCCATCAACGCTCTCTTTGAGGTTGTAGCCCAGCTCTGCACACAGTCGCACACAAACGGTAATTTTTTAATGTGGCCTGTTCAACTCGTTTCCTGCGTCTGACCCTCGTGTTGTGATCCTGATTTTCTCCACAGGGGCCGGTGTTCTTTTACTATGGCTTGACGAACTACTTCCAGAACCACAGAGGGTACGGTGTGTCCAAAGATCTCAGTCAGCTGTCTGGAGACCTGACATACTTTAAGGTGTGGTAACAACCATAGATTATATTTAGACACACACACATACACCAAACAACAAACCCTGTTAGTAGTTTCAGAGGGGAATGTAAAATTCACATTTGCTCAATTTTAAAGATCAGCTAAGTTACCACCTTGTCGAACAAATCGGTGCAGTTCCATATCATATTACCGGTCATTTCATGAAGCATCTGAATTGCTGGGACATGATGTCATTCACCATCTATAACCCAAATACAAAGCTCAGATTATTCTGTTTTTCAATCTCACTTGTAGGAACCCAGTGATAAATGTGCTCCCTATCAGCTTGACGGCAACAATAAACCAATTGTACCATGTGGATCCGTAGCAAACAGCATGTTCAATGGTGCGTTTAAAAAAAAAAACATTTAAATGATTCCAATGAATTTGCAATTGCCGTTTTAAAGATGTATACATTTTTTGTTGTTGTTGTTTTTTAAGACACCTTCAAGCTCTATCAGATTGTCAGTGGGACAAAAAAGCCAGTGCCCTTGGATGGTAAAGGGATCGCTTGGTGGACCGACTATAACATCAAATACAGAAACCCCAGCGTGTCACCCCTGAAGAACGCCTACAACGGTAGGAACTCTTGTTCGGTTCACTGCAATTTGTTTTTTTTGTCCGGGTGAAACAACAACGGATATTTATTGTGTGTCATGGTGGGGAAAGCTAAGTGTGTACAAGATGGTAACAACATGGAAAAGGAGTTGAAATGGACCATGTTGGCCTTTATAAGAGGTTCTGAAGGATTATAGTTGATGCAACGTTTCGAAATCGTGATAGCTGATTGAAAGACTTGACTTTCAGGTACTGTGAAACCCCTATTTTGGCCCAAGCCTGCGTATGAGTTGGACCCCTCAGACCCTGCCAACAACGGCTTCATCAACCAAGATTTCCTGGTGTGGATGAGGAGGGCAGCGCTCCCAAATTTCCGGAAGCTGTATCGACGCATCACAGAGGGCGAATATGCCAAGGGCCTGCCAGCAGGAAACTACTCTCTTGAAGTCGCCTACAGTATCCTTATATCACAGATGCAGTGGTGAGTTAAAGGGTGGTGCTTGGAGATGTGTGTACTTAAGTTCCGGGGTTAAAGAATATGACGCGGGTTTTATTTGTACCCTACAAAAGGAGCATTGGAATGGCCACACGTTTATTGTGTCAGATCAACAACCACTGAAGCAGCCGCTTAGTCTAACTTGTTTGACCAGTTTGGTGTGGTTCTGTGTTTAGTGGAGCAGAGTGAACACAATGACTTGGCAGCAAAAAACACCTACAGGCAAATTTTCCGGCATCAGTAAATGCGATAGTTAAATTGTTTGTATCACGTGATTGAAACGAATTTGTCTACAAGGAATATGTAAAAAAGTCAAAGACGTCTTTCGTTTGACTTAAAGGACCATAGCACTGAGTTAACAAGTTTAAATCCATCAACTACAAATGATGTGTGTTTTTGTTGGAGCTGTTGTATACACATTAAGAAAGTTATAGGACTGTATATTCTTTTCAAAACATTGAAATCCTTAAAAACAGAAGGATTCGTGATTTTAGCTGTAGGATTATTGATATGTTTTCACGTTTGTGATGTTTTTAGCTTGAAGTGAATACAGTTAGTTTTCTATCATTCTTTACATTCCCCTCTTGGTGCATTTCCTTAACGTTTTGCCCCTCAGACTATCCTGTCCTGAGCTTTGACGGCAGAAAGACGGTGGTGCTCAGCAACGTGTCGTGGATGGGTGGCAAGAATGAGTTCCTGGGTATTGCCTATCTCGTGATCGGCTGCATGTGTGTCTTCATGTCCATAGTTATGCTCATCGTCTATGCTAAATTCAAGTTCCCTGAGGACGACTGATCGCCTGGCCATGAACTGTAGTTTGGTGGTGGTTTATCTACCCTATCAACAAGTTTTCTTTTTTCCCCCCTTTTTTTTTTACTCAGGGAGATATCTAAAGTACAGTTTAGTGCTCACATAAAGGGGAGTGGATACATATAGAATTCCCGTTTGGATTGAAATCGCACATGTTACGCTGGACCTTACTGTTTCCTCAGGTGCAACAGCCTGGTGTCATTTTGTGAGGCAAGCCTTTCTCCATTTGCAAAAAAAAAAAGGAACTGACTTTGTGGACACTGCAGGATTGTTGCCATGTTTAGGAACTGTATGTTGCCGTTTTCTCAGGTTTGGTAGGGACAAGTTATGTCCACAGTTGTACCAATGCATATCAAGTCTATTTTAATAAGAGGTAAACGTTCTCATTTCTACCATCATTACGTCTCCATCAATAATCCTTCGAGATGAAGGTAGGAAGGCAGAATGAAGGCATAAGTATGTACTCTGGGTAGGATGATAGGTTGATAAATCGAGATATACTGTACATATGGTCTATTGTAAATTAGGTACTGCAGGTCTTATTCTTTATTTCTTAAATGTGTTTTTTTTTCATTGCCAGAAAAAGGGTTGTCTCCTCATTTTGGGTCAGTAATATTTTTAAAGCCATCAATCTTTTCATAAGCTATTTGAGACTAGACACATGTTTCATTTTACTGTACATGTGTTGGATGTGTCATGTAACTTGCCAATAATGCTGTACAAATAGAATATATTTTACTGATATTGCAAGGATATGATGTTTATCGTTTTAACTGTGATTATTAATTGGATCTGATGTTTTTAAACTTCATGCTTCTATTTATTGAATAAAATGGCACCAAAACATCATGTTGCTAACCCCCCAGGTTGTGTGCCTGGCTTTGTTAAAAAATATTTCAATAGATTTAAAAAATAATTATATTATATATTATATAAATAACGCGGTTATTTGGTAAAACTTACGAGATTCGTCCATAACATGTGCATTTAAATTTTTTACAACAGTCCCTTCAAGTTTTTTTCATTTTAAGTTTTGTTTTGAAATCTGTAACGGGAATTTGCTGTGTTATGATCTTTTCAATAGCGGAAGTTTTATCAATCCTTTTTGGTAGGAAAATGCCTCGTGTTCTGGATAATGCCATTTAAAGTAATGCGGAAGAATTAAAATATAGTAACTTCAAAGTTGCACAAAGAATGTATGCAACATCACTTCTTCATATCATGAGTTTGCAAAAGAATGCTAAAAATGCTTTAAAAATACCGGTTCATTGTGACAAAAGTAATAACTGCAGCTGTAATATAAGGAAATATTGTTCAGTATGTATTTAATTTTAAAGTTAAGAAGGATCCTAGCATTAAAAGCTTTAAGTGACAACTCCTTTCTTCCGCCTATCTGTCACACTCGGGTAAAAGAAAGAGAGAGGCAAAACTGCATTTTGGGAACTATAGTTTACGCAGCTTAATTCCAGTTTGAAAGACTCGTCGTTTGAACGTCAAGTACCAGAATGCACTGCGCAGATAAATCCAACAACCACCGCCGCCACGGATTGACAGCGGCAGTCTCAGCTTCACGCTTTGGCTAACCTACGCTACGTCACTCCCCGGTCTCTGGTCCAAGTGTCTCACCGCGACAGCTCCTAGTTGTTGACCGCCTCCGACGATGTCCGACGGCGGCGGGACGGAGGAAAACTCCGGCACCATGGAGGTGTCGGCCGTTCAGACGGTCGCGGACACCTCGGTCCTGCAGAAGCACGTCCGCAAACTGGTGCCGCTGCTGCTGGAAGATGGCGGCGAGGCCCCGGCCTCGCTGGAAACCGCCCTGGAGGAGAAGAGCGCCGTGGAGCAGATGAAGAAATTCCTGGCCGACCCCCAGATTCACACCATTCTGGTCGAAAGGAGCACACTGAAAGGTACATGTACAAAAAAGAAAAATAGGCTCAGGCTAAATAGGCTAGCGAGCACCCTGTTGACACCCACCCTTCTGTTTTTGTGCAGTCAAGTCATCACTGTGAACGTAGCATCCTTTTGCTATGAACAGTCGTCACCATTAATGACTGCTACCCCAACAATGTGAAGTAAATGAACGTTTTATGAGGCCTGGCATTATTTAGATGACAATATCAATCAATTGCTTTTCTCCATCATCAAAACGTTTCACTGCAAAGGAACTACGCCACAGTGGGTGGAGAACAGAGGAGGTGTTGGCAATCTGATGTCATTTTTAAAGTGTGACACATACTAGCTTGAGCCGCTGTCGATTAAATGTTTTTAGCTATGAAGTTTAGAAATGAATCAAAGTTGATGCTTTACGAAGGAGAAGAACAGTCTGTGCCAATAAAACACAAGGGATCCTTTGTTACAACTGCAAGTCATGTTGTCCTCACCTTTCTAGGGGTTGTATCATGTGAACCAGCTCGTGTCAATGAACACATTATTTTCAGTTTCCCGCAGCCAAATAAATCCTCAGCCTCAGAGCTGCTTGCCCATACTAATGTTTTGTAAGCGCTGAACATTAATCCCTCGATATTGCACATGACCTGTAGATTTGTGCTTGGATGGGCACCGCCCTAGTCTATTCCTGTTTTTCTCTGAGAGTACTGACGCTGCAGTGCAGCGTGCCGTGTCTGCAGACGGCTACAAGCCAGGATCTCGCTCTCAAAGGAGGGTGGGGAAAGAAATGGAGTGGAAGCAGACTGCACCGCCATGGCCCTCAATACACAGATGATCTCGACTCCTGTGTAGTTTCCAACAAGTTGCTTTTATCATGAGCAGCAGAGCAACTAAACGTCTTACATTTTTGATTCAATATTCACAGTTAGTTTGATTTTTAATATTGACTTAACACATTAACAACACCCGGCACAAAGCTTATCTCAGTGATCTACCTTAATCATGCATTTTCTATATCAGATTATACATGTTTTTTTTTTGTTTTTTTTTTCCCACAGAGGATGTTGGAGATGAAGGAGAGGAGGAGAAAGAGTGCATCACTTACAACATCAGCATTGACATACGCTATGGGCTCAAGTCCAACAGGTAAATAAGGCTTTTAAAACACTGAAAAGAGGTCTTCAAACATAAAAAGGCTGTTCATTTGGAGATTTTTCAGATTCAACTTCAGTTTTTTTGTGAACTGTGAATGTGTTCAACCTTTCCTTCCCTGCAGCTTGGCTTTTATTAAGAGGACAGGAGTCATTGATGCAGACAAGCCGATATCGACCCAGGTTCGAGTTCTGACCTTGAGTGAGGATTCCCCATATGAGACGCTCCACTCTTTCATCAGCAACGCTGTTGCTCCTTTCTTCAAGTCTTATATCCGCGAGTCTGGCAAGGCAGACAGGTAACTCTCAGAAATGTGCCATTAGTTTTCAATGGTTCCAAAACATTGACTGTTTCACATACTCAGAGTTCAGTAGTAAAGGTGGTCTTAGTTGAGAATATCTTTCCTCCTTCTTTAGAGATGGGGATAAGATGGCTCCTTCAGTGGAGAAAAAGATTGCTGAGCTGGAGATGGGACTTCTTCACCTGCAGCAGAACATCGAGATCCCTGAGATCAGCCTGCTCATCAACCCCATCATCACCAACATTGCCAAGCAGTTCAATGAGCGCGGGGAGAAGCCCAAGGTCACAGACTTTGGCGACAAAGTGGAGGACCCCACCTTCCTCAATCAGCTGCAGTCTGGAGTCAATCGCTGGATCAGGGAGATCCAAAAAGTGAGATGCATTCCCACAAACCATACTATAATATAACATGTCATAGGTGACTGAAGACTCACCGCTGGGTTTATTTGTCTCCTCCTCGCTCTCTTTTAACAGGTGACGAAGCTGGATCGTGACCCTGCGTCAGGCACAGCCTTGCAGGAGATCAGCTTCTGGTTGAATCTGGAACGAGCCCTCAACAGGATCCAAGAGAAGAGAGAGAGCCCCGAAGTCCTGCTCACTCTGGACATCCTTAAACATGGCAAACGTTTCCATGCCACGGTCAGCTTTGACACCGACACTGGTGAGTGTCAATCAGAAAAGTTTAATAGCTTACACTGTTTGCTCTGCTCATATTTGGTTTGATCAATTGATTTAATATGTTTGCTTGTTTACCCCTGACAGGCCTGAAACAGGCTGTGGAAACCGTCAATGACTACAATCCTCTGATGAAGGATTTCCCTCTCAACGACCTGCTCTCTGCCTCAGAGCTGGACAAGATCCGCCAGGCTCTGATGGCCATATTCACTCACCTGAAGAAGATTAGAAACACCAAATACCCTATCCAGAGGGCACTGCGCCTTGTAGAGGCCATCTCCAGGGACTTGAGCTCCCAGCTCCTTAAGGTTTTGGGCACCAGAAAGCTCATGCATGTCGCCTACGAGGAATTTGAAAAGGTGTGATTGACTCTCTAGTCACGTTTGAACTTGCCCTTCACTAGCTCACCTCAGCAGCTCCAAGTGTAATGCGTATTCATCCTCAATGCTCTATGATATTCTGTGTGCAGGTGATGGTGGCTTGCTTCGAGGTGTTCCAGACCTGGGAGGACGAGTATGAGAAGCTCCAGGTGCTTCTGAGGGACATCGTGAAGAGAAAGAGAGAGGAGAACCTGAAGATGGTGTGGCGCCTGAGCCCGGCACACAGGAAGCTCCAATCCCGACTGGACCACATGAGACGTTTCAGAAGGCAGCACGAGCAGCTGAGGGCTGTTATCGTCCGTGTGCTGAGGCCTCAGGTAAAACATATGTTTTTTGTTTTTTTTTGTGGACCAGAAAAGATGAATGGAATCCAAAGCGGACTTAATTTCCAATGTTCATTGGGAATAATGTCTAACATTTTCTTTCATTCTTATCTCCAGGTTTCTGCTGTGCCGCAGCATGCACCTGGAGAGACCGTCGAGCCCCAAGACATGAAGGTAGCTGGAGTTCTCTTGGATGCGGCTGATGCCAACGCCATCGAGGAGGTCAACCTGGCGTACGAGAACGTCAAAGAGGTCGATGGTCTGGATGTGTCTAAGGAAGGCATGGAGGCTTGGGAGGCGGCCATGAAGCGCTACGACGAGCGCATCGACCGGGTGGAGACCCGCATCACCGCTCGCCTGCGCGATCAGCTGGGAACCGCCAAGAACGCCAACGAGATGTTCCGCATCTTCTCCCGCTTCAATGCCCTGTTTGTGCGGCCGCACATCCGCGGCGCCATCAGGGAGTACCAGACGCAGCTCATCCAGCGCGTGAAGGACGACATCGAGTCCCTGCACGACAAGTTCAAAGTGCAGTATCCGCAGAGCCAGGCCTGTAAGATGAGCCACGTTCGTGACCTTCCGCCCGTGTCCGGGTCCATCATCTGGGCCAAGCAGATCGACCGCCAGCTGACCGCCTACATGAAGAGGGTGGAGGATGTTTTGGGTAAAGGATGGGAGAGTCACGTGGAGGGGCTGAAGCTGAAGCAGGATGGAGACAGCTTCAGGGCCAAACTCAACACTCAAGAGATATTCGACGACTGGGCTCGCAAGGTACGCACCGTATAATAGCCAATCATAAATGCGTTTATAAATATTTATTTTGTGTTTTCTTAATTATTAGGAACATATTCTCATCTGTGGCTTTGTCAGATATTTTTTAATATTTCTCACCCCTTTCTGTTGTTAATTAGGTGCAGCAGCGCAACCTCGGTGTGTCTGGCCGCATCTTCACCATCGAGACTACTCGCGCGCGCGGACGCACAGGGAACATGCTCAAGCTTAAAGTTAACTTCCTGCCGGAGATCATCACCTTGTCCAAAGAGGTGCGCAACCTCAAGTGGCTGAGCTTCCGTGTTCCCCTGGCCATCGTCAACAAAGCCCACCAGGCCAACCAGCTGTACCCCTTCGCCATCTCCTTGATCGAGAGCGTCCGCACCTACGAGCGCACCTGCGAGAAGGTGGAGGAGAGGTCTTCCATCTCCCTGCTGGTGGCTGGACTGAAGAAAGAGGTTCAGGCTCTGGTGACCGAAGGCATCACTCTTGTCTGGGAGTCCTACAAGCTGGATCCGTATGTTCAGAGGCTGGCCGAGACGGTGTTCAACTTCCAGGAGAAGGTGAGTGTGGACACGTTACCGCATCCCTGGATAAATCGACTTGTCCTATGCTGCTGAACAAATGTTATTGTATTTCCTTTTTGTCGTATTTTGTTTGCAGGTGGATGACCTCTTACTGATTGAGGAGAAAATAGATCTGGAGGTTCGCTCTTTGGAGACTTGCATGTTTGAAAACAAGACCTTCTCCGACATCCTCAACCGTGTCCAGAAGGCAGTGGATGACCTTAATTTGCACTCCTATTCCAACCTGCCCATCTGGGTCAACAAGCTTGACATTGAGGTAGGTACCACAAATGAGCTAACCACGGAATATAGCGAGTGTCATTGCTCCACATGTGGATGATTTATTATTTATTTTGTGTCTTCAGATCGAACGTATCCTGGGAGTGCGTCTGCAGGCTGGTCTCAAAGCCTGGACTCAGGTCCTCCGTGGCCAGGCAGAGGACAAGGCTGATGTGGACATGGACACCGAGGCTCCACAAGTCAGCCACAAACCTGGAGGCGAGCCCAAGATTAAGGTACCCTACGTGAAACGTGAACTTGTGTACATTTATACCATGTTTATACATACATTGCATACCTGACCGATGTTGGTCATTGTATTGTTCTTTTTTTGAATCCCCAGAATGTTGTCCATGAGTTGAGGATTACAAACCAGGTCATCTATCTGAATCCGCCAATTGAAGACTGTCGCTATAAGCTCTACCAGGAGATGTTTGCCTGGAAGATGGTCATCCTTTCCCTTCCCAGGATCCAGAGCCAGAGATACCAGGTACGGAAGAAAGAAAAAAGAGACGCACTTTGGCATGTCCATGCATTGCGCACATGTACATGGAGAAACAAGCCACCGAACATCTTTTAGCATACATGTATCGAGACATATGGATCTTGTGTCCTGTGCTGTTGCATTTGTCTGAGTACATTTGTCCTTCCTCATCAGGTGGGTGTCCACTATGAGCTGTCGGAGGAGGAGAAGTTCTACAGGAATGCCCTGACCAGAATGCCGGATGGCCCCGCAGCTTTAGAGGAGTCCTATAACGCTGTCGAAGACAATGTCGGTGAAGTGGAACAGTATGTCAAGGTAAGAGTCATTGCTCACAAATGTGTTGTCATATGTTAGTTCTACTGCTGATTAGACAGCTGCATGGCCGTTGAAAGTTTTCTTTTTGGGCCATTTCCTTGACATGCTACTAAATGATACCCTATATCAAAATACACGTACAGTTCTCTTTTCAAATATTGACTTTTTTTTTATCTTTGTCCCTGTCCAGGTGTGGCTACAGTACCAGTGCTTGTGGGACATGCAAGCAGAGAACATCTACAACCGCCTGGGTGAAGATCTCACCAAGTGGCAGGCCCTGCTGGTCCAGATCCGCAAAGCACGCGGAACATTTGACAATGCCGAGACACGGAAAGAGTTCGGACCTGTGGTCATCGACTATGGCAAGGTAACGATGGCTAACCGTTGTAGGTGTTCTTGAAGATATTCCTTTCAAGGTGATTTCTTAAAAATATAATTATAAAATGAAAGTCATAAATGAAATCTTATTCTTTTTGTAATTTTCTACAAGTGAAATCAGTTCAATTTAGTTGTATTTGTGCTTTTGCAACTCTCTTCTTCTATATTTCCTCCTAATTTTGTACAGTTAGATTTTTACTAAATGGTCATTTATCCCCGATGACAGGTCCAGTCCAAGGTTAACTTGAAGTACGACTCTTGGCACAAAGAAGTCCTCAGCAAGTTCGGACAGATGCTTGGTCAGAACATGCAGGACTTCCACGCCCAGATCTCCAAGGTAATGCATGATATAATATATACTTGTATAATAAGCAACTTAATAGCATTTATATCACTGACAATAATTACATATTTCTGTGCACTACGTTTTTTTTTTTTTTTTTTTTTATCACTCTTTTCTCTTCCATCACCAAGTCCCGTCAAGATCTGGAGCAGCACTCTGTGGACACTGCTAGCACTTCGGATGCTGTGAACTTCATCACCTATGTCCAGACCTTGAAGCGCAAGATCAAGCAGTTTGAGAAGAATGTGGACGTAAGTACTCTGAAATATTCCGAATATCGGCATACTCGGAGAACAATTTCAAGCCCCTAATCGACGTGTCCCTCCTTCACTCGCAGCTGTTCCGTAACGGACAGCGTTTGCTGGAGAAGCAGAGATTCCAGTTCCCGCCCTCTTGGCTCTACATTGACAACATTGAAGGGGAATGGGGTGCGTTCAGTGACATAATGAAGCGCAAGGACACCGCCATCCAGCAGCAGGTGGCCAACCTGCAATTGAAGATTGTTCAGGAGGACAAAGCTGTGGAAAACCGCACCACTGACTTGCTCAATGAGTGGGAGAAGACCAAACCAGTGGCAGTAAGAAAAATAAGACATCATATTATATTTGAAATGCAGTGTAAAACAGTTGCACCCAGAACGTTTTAATAGTTAAGGTATAAAACTACTTGGCACTCATTTTAAAAGTACATTAGTACAGAGATGTTGGGTTAGGGTGGCTTTCTCCTATCAAATAGCTTCATGCTGACTGATAATCTGTTCCATCAGGGTAACCTGCGTCCAGAGGAGGCTCTTCAGTCTCTGACCATCTATGAAGGAAACTTTGGCCGTCTGAAGGTTGAAAGGGAGAAATGTGCCCGTGCCAAAGAGGCCCTGGAGCTCACCGATACTGGCCTGCTCAGTGGCAGTGAGGAGAGGGTGCAGGTAATTCCTGCCCACATTCACATTAAAATCCAATGATGTGTGGAGTTCAACGCCGTGTTACCCACTCTTGAGCATTAATGTAATGCTCACTGATGACCTGTAGGTGGCACTGGAGGAGCTGCATGACCTGAAGGAGGTGTGGTCAGAGCTGTCCAAGGTTTGGGAGCAAATCGACCAGATGAAAGAGCAGCCGTGGGTGTCTGTGCAGCCACGCAAGGTAAAGTACACCGTTGTCTATCAGATGATAAAATCTGTTTTTGTACATTTGTCAAATTATTCAGCACATAACTGTTCTCATGTTGATGTTGTGCGTTTGCAGCTTCGTCAGAATCTGGATGCTCTTCTGAACCAGCTGAAGAACTTCCAAGCTAGACTGAGACAGTATGCTTCTTATGAGTTTGTCCAGAGGCTCCTCAAAGGATACATGAAGGTCAGACAGCAAGTTTTTTCCCCCACACAAAGTACAAAAATGAAAGCAATATTTTATTCAAATCTTTTTCCTAATTACTTTGTCCCACCAGGTCAACATGTTGGTGATTGAGCTGAAATCGGAGGCTCTCAAGGACCGGCACTGGAAGCAGCTGATGAAGCGTTTGCATGTGAACTGGGTCCCGTCTGAGCTGACCCTGGGACAGGTCTGGGATGTGGATCTGCAGAAGAATGAGATGGTGGTGAAGGATGTTATGCTGGTAGCCCAGGGAGAGATGGCTTTGGAGGAGTTCCTCAAACAGGTGAAGATGCAGGGTCATCAAGAGATGATGCCGTGTAGTTGTAATGCTGAAGTTCTTGACATCTTCCAACCCAAATACTTTCATATTGTCCATTTCTTGGGTAAAATTTCTAATTCTGTTCACTGACTCTCAGATCCGTGAAGTGTGGAACTCGTATGAGCTCGACCTGGTGAACTATCAGAACAAGTGTCGTCTGATAAGAGGCTGGGATGACCTCTTCAACAAGGTCAAAGAACACATCAACAGCGTGTCTGCCATGAAGTTGTCTCCATACTACAAGGTACACAATTATCCATCGTCTTTATTGAGACGACAACTTTAAGATTTAACACATTTTTCATTTGAGTTTTCCGCCCTCTCCTTTCTGCCAGGTCTTTGAGGAAGACGCTCTGAGCTGGGAGGACAAGCTGAATCGCATCATGGCTCTGTTTGACGTTTGGATCGATGTCCAGCGTCGCTGGGTCTACCTGGAAGGCATCTTTACAGGCAGCGCTGACATCAAACATCTGCTGCCAGTAGAGACACAGAGGTTCCAGAGGTAAATGAAGGGCCTATATTAAAAAAATATATATTTTTGAATTTATGTCGGGATCTGCACCATTTTATGAGAAAAGACGAGCTGTGTTGATACTAATTTTCCCCAATTACCTCATTTTCATATATTATAATCATGTAATTTCTGTCTTTGTTCCATAGTATCAGCACAGAGTTCTTGGCACTGATGAAGAAGGTGACCAAGTCTCCTCTAGTGATGGATGTGCTGAACATACAGGGAGTACAGAGGTCTCTGGAGCGTCTGGCTGACCTTCTGGGAAAAATCCAGAAAGCTCTTGGAGAATACCTGGAGAGAGAGAGATCTTCATTCCCCAGGTATTCCGATAACGAGGATAGCGAAAAGAGAGAAGATACTAATTGGAAATCCCTTAATATTGGGAATCTCTTGAAATAAAGTTTGATCAGTTTTATTATTATGTTCACAGGTTCTACTTCGTGGGAGACGAGGACCTGCTCGAGATCATCGGTAACAGTAAGAATGTGGCCAAACTGCAGAAACACTTCAAGAAAATGTTCGCCGGCGTCTCCAGCATCTTGCTCAACGAGGACAACACCGTGGTGCTGGGAATCTCCTCTCGCGAGGGCGAAGAGATTGTCTACAAGACGCCGGTGTCCATCACAGATCACCCCAAGATCAACGAGTGGCTGACGATGGTGGAGAAGGAGATGAGGGTGACGCTGGCGAAGCTTCTGGCCGAGTCTGTGACTGAGGTCACGGCCTTTAACAAGGGCACAGCCGTAGACCTGAGCCAGTACATCGACTGGATTGATCGTTACCAGGTAGGCGTTCAGAGCGCTCACCTTGTTTTATGGACATGCACATCTGGCCGACACATTTGCATCATGTCCCTTCTCCGTGTGCTCTTCCCACAGGCCCAGCTGGTTGTCCTGTCCACCCAGATCGCCTGGTCTGAGAACATCGAGTCCGCCTTGACCACTATCTCCGGTGGTGGGGATATGTCGCCCATGCAGGGAGTGCTGTCAAATGTGGAGGCCACCCTCAACGTCTTGGCCGACACTGTGCTGATGGAGCAGCCTCCTCTCCGCAGAAGGAAACTGGAGCACTTGGTCAGTGGGATTTCTTTTGGTTTTAAAGTTTGTAAAGCTCGTTTGCATGAGCCAAACACTAAAATCACTGGTTTTCTCCCCTATAGATCACTGAGCTGGTGCACCAACGTGACGTGACCAGGACTCTGATCAAGAACAAGATCGACAACTCCAAGTCCTTTGAGTGGCTCAGCCAGATGCGCTTCTACTTTGACCCCAAGCAGACGGACGTCCTGCAACAGCTGTCCATCCAGATGGCCAATGCCAAGTTCAACTATGGCTTCGAATACTTGGGTGTCCAGGACAAGCTCGTCCAGACCCCTCTGACGGACCGCTGCTATCTGACCATGACCCAGGCCCTGGAGGCCCGCCTTGGAGGCTCACCATTTGGTATAAACATTTGATTAGCATTTTTCTTGCAGTCCAGAAATAGAGAGAATTGAACTTTATAAGATTTCCACAAAAAGACGACTGACATTCATTGTGTCGTCATCTAGGTCCTGCTGGCACAGGAAAGACTGAGTCTGTGAAAGCCCTCGGCCACCAGCTTGGCCGCTTCGTCCTGGTCTTCAACTGCGATGAGACGTTTGACTTCCAGGTGTGCGACAGGTTTCCATTCTTCATCGATCTTTAAACAGGAGTTTGTTATTGTCTGTTGTCGCTGTGTAACTTATCTCTTTTGTGTATCCTCCCTTTCTTAGGCCATGGGTCGTATCTTCGTGGGTCTGTGTCAGGTGGGAGCCTGGGGCTGCTTTGACGAGTTCAACCGTCTGGAGGAGAGAATGCTCTCTGCCGTCTCCCAGCAGGTCCAATATATTCAGGTGGCTTTGAGAGAGCACAGCAACCAAAACAGAGACAGGAGTAAGTAGTTTATATTATATTATGTTATGGTACGTAAATTCATATGATCAGCAGCAAATCTGTGTCTTAGCTCCTTTATACACCAGCTGGATTATTCTATACAAGAACTGCAGTGTAAACGAGGTACCATCTGTCCCCCCCCTCTCAGGTGTTCCAGTCACCACAGAGCTCCTGAACAAGCAGGTGAAGGTGAGCCCCGACATGGCCATTTTCATCACCATGAACCCCGGCTACGCTGGCCGCTCCAACCTGCCCGACAATCTGAAGAAGCTGTTCCGCAGCTTGGCCATGACCAAGCCTGACCGCCAGCTCATCGCACAGGTCATGCTATACTCTCAAGGCTTCCGCACTGCAGAGATCCTCGCCAAGAAGATTGTGCCCTTCTTCAAGTATGTGCTATATCTGTCTCAGAAAAGGTTAACGTTTGAAAGGATTTTGGGGGCCTTTCTTCATCTCTGAATTTCTGAATTTCAGGCTGTGTGACGAGCAGCTGTCATCACAGAGTCACTACGATTTTGGCCTGCGAGCTTTGAAGAGCGTGCTGATCAGTGCCGGCAATGTCAAGCGTGAGCGCATTCAAAAGATCAAAAGGGAGAAGCTTGAGCGTGGCGAGGTCGTTGATGAAAATGACATAGCTGAGAACCTTCCTGAACAGGAGGTATACCTTTTTTTTCTATTTTCTGTATTTGTTTGTATGATTTTTTTTTTTTTTTTTTTACAAATGGAAGGAGCTCTAATTTTTACCTAATTGTGTGTCCCGTTCACTTTAGATCCTCATCCAGAGTGTGTGCGAGACCATGGTTCCCAAGCTGGTGGCGGAGGACATCCCTCTGCTGTTCAGCCTGCTGTCGGACGTCTTCCCTGGAGTCCAGTATCACAGAGGAGAGATGACCGCGCTGAGGGAGGAGCTGAAGAAGGTCTGCGTGGAGATGTACCTCACCTACGGAGATGGTGATGACGTGGGCAGCATGTGGGTGGAGAAGGTATGTGGCATATTCAACTTACTATATATGTATCAAGTGCTTTTAGAAACAGATGTAGAGTCTTTCTCTAGCCTCTTGAATTGGACCCACGACCTACAAGGCACCCTCTGTGTCTCCACTCCCTTTTCGAGTAACTTTACATTTTCTAAAACCTTGTCTTACACCTTCTTCCAGGTGCTCCAACTGTACCAGATCACACAGATCAACCACGGCCTGATGATGGTGGGACCCTCCGGCAGTGGGAAGACCATGGCCTGGAGAGTGCTGCTCAAGGCCTTGGAGAGGCTGGAGGGTGTTGAGGGAGTGGCCCACATCATCGACCCCAAGGCCATTAGTAAAGATCACTTGTACGGAACCCTGGACCCCAACACTCGTGAATGGACCGATGGCTTGTTCACGCACATCCTTAGGAAGTGAGTTTGTTAACCCCACAAATGACACATTTTATTCTGATCTAACCATCCAGCCTCCATCATCCAAAATAGGAACTTTTGAGATAATAATGAATTTAAAATGTTCTTCTTTCACCTCCAGGATTATTGACAATGTCCGAGGTGAACTGCAGAAGCGCCAGTGGATCATCTTTGATGGTGATGTTGACCCTGAGTGGGTGGAAAATCTAAACTCGGTCCTGGATGACAACAAGCTGCTCACTCTGCCCAACGGAGAGCGCCTCAGCTTACCGCCAAATGTAAAAGCACAGCCCTTCAAGTGCACAAGCCTCCATTCTTTTCATAGCACGTTTTTATATTCATCCTGTGTGTCTCTTTTTCTCCCCCCGTAGGTACGTGTGATGTTTGAAGTACAGGACCTGAAGTATGCCACCCTGGCCACTGTGTCTCGCTGTGGTATGGTCTGGTTCAGTGAGGACGTCCTCAGCACCGACATGGTGTTCAACCACTTCCTGGCTCGCATCCGCAGCATCCCATTGGATGAGGGTGAGGACGAAGCTCAGCGCAAGAGGAAAGGCACAGAGGACGAGGATGAGACTGCGTCGCCAATGCTGCAGGTAAAATGGAGAAATACTGGAATAAAAAAAACGAATGTATTAAATGCAACATGGCCAGTTACACCTCTGGATTGTCTTTACTGATGTCCTGCCTTGTTTTTTAGATCCAACGCGATGTTGCAACTATCCTGCAGCCTTACTTCACCTCCACAGGCCTGGTCATCAAGGCCTTGGAGCACGCCTCCAAGATGGAACACATCATGGACTTCACCCGTCTGCGCTGCATGGGTTCCCTGTTCTCTATGCTGCACCAGGCCTGCCGTAATGTGGCTCTCTACAACAACAACCACCCTGACTTCCCCATGCCCAATGAT
The DNA here is from genome assembly GCA_016785305.1 of Colistium nudipinnis. Taxonomy (NCBI): domain Eukaryota; kingdom Metazoa; phylum Chordata; class Actinopteri; order Pleuronectiformes; family Rhombosoleidae; genus Colistium; species Colistium nudipinnis. Next base: position 28,065 of record JAFBJU010000701.1, on the reverse strand, counting down.
CAGTTGGAGAGATACATGCAGGTAACATTCTGTTGTCCGCTCTCAGTGTACATGGAGGCAATATCCTTTAGACAGTATTCCACCTTGGACCTATCAACATTTCTTTCAACTGATGAATTTTGTGCTGTTTTCTTTTTCATTTCTACAGAGGTATCTAATATATGCCGTGCTGTGGTCCTTCTCGGGGGATGGCCGGCTGAAGATGAGGGCTGAGCTTGGAGAATACATTCGTCGCATCACCACCGTGCCCCTCCCGTCTGCTCCCAATGTCCCCATTATTGACTATGAGGTACAGCCTATTTGTTATACAAGCTGTTGTTCTGACTAAAGAAAATACGTACTTCTCTGGTTTTGGAAGTCCATTGAACATGTTTCCATTTGCACTCAGGTGTGCATCTCAGGTGAATGGCAGTCCTGGCAGGGCAAGGTGCCACAGATTGAGGTGGAGACCCACAAAGTGGCTTCCCCCGATGTGGTGGTTCCCACCCTGGACACTGTTCGCCACGAGGCTTTGCTGTACACATGGCTGGCAGAGCACAAGCCACTTGTGCTGTGTGGACCTCCTGGCTCTGGAAAAACCATGACTCTGTTCAGCGCACTCAGGGCCTTGCCGGATATGGAGGTAAGAGACCAAACAAAGTTGTCATAGTTCTTGAAAATCTGTAAAATAAAAAAAACGCAACGGTCAACATTTTTAAGTGTCAAATTTCCTTTCTCTCTCTGCCAGGTTGTGGGTCTGAATTTCTCCAGCGCCACCACCCCAGAGCTGCTGCTTAAGACCTTTGACCACTACTGTGAGTACCGCCGTACCCCGAACGGTGTGGTCCTGGCCCCGGTCCAGCTGGGCAAGTGGCTGGTGTTGTTCTGTGACGAGATCAATCTGCCGGACATGGACAAATATGGCACACAGAGGGTCATCTCTTTCCTCAGACAGGTATGATGCAGTGTTTTCTTTCTGTCAGCTGTAGCTGCGGGCTAATTGCAATAATTCAATCTCAATGAATACATTTCCATATATCGTGATGTTTTGTACTTGTATCTAAAAGTTGCTGTATTTATTTTCAGATGGTTGAACATGGAGGATTCTACCGCACATCTGACCAGACTTGGGTCAAACTGGAGAGGATCCAGTTCGTTGGTGCCTGTAATCCTCCAACTGACCCTGGCAGAAAGCCTCTTACACACAGGTGAAGTAATCAGACAAAACTGAGTAGATAATAATGTGCTGACATTACGTGTTGAAAATATCCTTTTTGTCAGTAATAATTGTAAGAATCTTGAAATGTTGTGTGAAAGAAACAACTTTATATTAAGAGGCCTTGCACTTTTTGTGGTTTCTAGGTTCCTTCGCCATGTTCCTGTGGTCTATGTGGACTATCCCGGCCCAGCCTCTCTCGCCCAGATCTATGGCACCTTCAACCGGGCAATGCTGCGCCTCATACCCTCTCTACGTACCTACGCTGAGCCTCTTACTGTGGCTATGGTCGAGTTCTACACCATGTCTCAGGTAAAGGATATGACATGTCATGAAACTGTGTATAAATGTAATGCAATACCAATAATACAAATCTTTTATTGGTTCCTTTTTCGCACTTTGATTAAATGTCCTTTTCCTAACCCCTCAGGAGCGGTTCACCCAGGACACCCAACCCCACTATATCTATTCTCCCAGAGAGATGACTCGCTGGGTGAGGGGAATCTTTGAAGCTCTGAGGCCGCTTGAAACTCTGCCTGTTGAGGGGCTCATCCGTATCTGGGCCCATGAGGCTCTCCGCCTCTTCCAGGATAGGTGAGCGTCAATTGCGGAGAGGTTAAGTGTAGGGGCTTTTATTTTGAAATGACACTGAAGACGGAACAAATGTGTGCTGACTTTGTGGTTGCATTACTTTTCCAGGCTGGTGGAAGATGAAGAGAGAAGGTGGACGGATGAAAACATTGACATGGTGGCTCTAAAACACTTCCCCAACATTGACAAGGAGAAGGCTCTCACCAGGCCGATCCTCTACAGCAACTGGCTCTCTAAGGTAAAATTGAGATATGTCGACTATACTCTGATTTCCGCTGTAATTATTTTTGATATTATAACAAATCTCCTCAAGTCTTCATTATTTTCATTTCAATGATTTCCCTCTTTGGTAATGCAGGACTATATCCCAGTGGAGCAGGAGGAGCTTAGGGACTATGTTAAGGCCCGTCTGAAGGTCTTCTATGAAGAGGAGTTGGATGTCCCTCTGGTGCTCTTCAACGAGGTCCTGGACCACGTCCTTAGAATCGACAGGTGAACAAAAACCGAAACAATTTTGTACCTCAGTGCTATCCACTGAGCACTCAGATATTCAGAATTGGCATATTTGTTTTGTGAGCCACATTTTAATGGGTACGTTTTTCTCTAGAATCTTCCGTCAGCCTCAGGGTCATCTCCTCTTGATCGGTGTGAGTGGAGCAGGAAAGACCACTCTGTCTCGCTTTGTTGCCTGGATGAACGGACTTAGTGTCTATCAGATCAAGGTTTGTTAACTACTCGTACAGGTATTTAAAGTCGTAATGGTTTAATTATTTTCGTGTATTTATGGTCTTTTGCTGGTTTTTTTCCAGGTACACAGGAAATACACTGGAGAGGACTTTGATGAGGACCTGCGCACGGTGCTGCGCCGATCGGGCTGCAAGAATGAGAAGATCGCCTTTATCATGGATGAGTCCAACGTGCTGGACTCTGGTTTCCTAGAGAGAATGAACACTCTGCTGGCCAACGGAGAGGTAACCTGTCGGCATCATAGTCTGATGTACCGACTCCTTGCACACACTTTACAGCTTCTCAGTATTTTGAATGTTTCCTTGTGTGTGGGTGTAGGTTCCTGGCCTGTTTGAGGGAGATGAATATGCCACCCTGATGACCCAGTGTAAAGAGGGAGCCCAGAAAGAGGGCCTGATGCTCGACACACACGAAGAGCTGTACAAGTGGTTCACCAGTCAAGTCATCAGAAACCTCCATGTGGTCTTCACCATGAACCCGTCCTCAGAAGGCCTCAAGGACAGGGCTGCCACCTCTCCCGCCCTCTTCAACAGGTGCAGACACATTAAATATACGAAATTGTTTCTAATGAATCATAATTCCTGAGCTTACTTGTTAATATTATTATTAAAATGCTCTTCTATGCCAGGTGTGTGCTGAACTGGTTCGGAGACTGGTCCACAGAGGCCCTTTATCAGGTGGGTAAGGAGTTCACAAGCAAGATGGATCTGGAGAAACCAAACTACAAGGTGCCAGACTACATGCCCATTGTGTATGACAAACTGCCCCAGCCACCATCCCACCGCGAGGCCATCGTCAATGGCTGCGTGTTTGTACACCAGACGCTCCACCAGGTAAGGATATTTGCATGGGTGATTGTGATCGGTGCATTAAAAAAGGAAATGTGTACTTTTTAGCATTTGCTATAAATACTGTTTCCTTTTCAACCCTTAATAGGCAAACAACCGTCTGGCCAAGCGAGGAGGTCATACCATGGCCATCACTCCTCGCCACTACCTGGACTTCATCAACCAGTATGCCAACCTGTTCAATGAGAAACGCAGCGAGTTAGAGGAGCAGCAGATGCACCTCAACGTTGGTCTCCGTAAGATCAAGGAGACTGTCGATCAGGTATAATAATGTCATATTTTGCTTTATTTTGAGTTTGTATTTAGCATAATTTAATGTCCCTACGTTGTGTTGGCACTTGCTCATGTCCAACTCCCTGATTGTACGTATGCCTTCTCATCAAGGTGGAGGAGCTTCGTCGTGACCTGAGGATCAAGAGCCAGGAGTTGGAGGCCAAGAACGCTGCTGCCAATGACAAGCTGAAGAAGATGGTCAAAGACCAGCAGGAGGCTGAGAAGAAAAAGGTTTGCAGAAGGGCGAACATCATTTATTGTTATGAAGCATGAAAACTCACAATGTCACTCTTGTTATTTCAGGTGATGAGTCAGGAGATCCAGGAATCGGTGTACAAGCAGCAGGAAAAGATCAAGGACAAAGCTCTGAGTGTCAAAGAGGACTTGGACCAGGTGGAGCCAGCAGTTATTGAGGCTCAGAATGGTACAGTGGTTTGTTTATTGACACTTGACCTAATACTGTATGTATAAATTGATATATTTTAATGTAAGGATGTTTAACAGTAGAACATTGCATGCTACAGTACTAAGTTATGGGAGAAGATGGATCCTGATAATTATCTCGTCCTTTTCTTGATTGGTTCCCCCTTTTTATTACAATGTGATGTCAGATCTGGTCCAATCGATTCCTGTTAACCACTTGGTCTCTGCCCACACCCTCCCACCGTCACTGCCCCTTCCTTATCATAACCTCCATCCTTTCTCGCCTGATGTTAAAAATAGCCGTTAAGTCCATTAAGAAGCAGCACCTGGTGGAGGTGCGTTCCATGGCCAATCCACCCGCAGCCGTGAAGCTGGCCCTGGAGTCCATCTGCTTGCTGCTGGGGGAGAGCACGACCGACTGGAAGCAGATCCGATCCATCATCATGAGGGAGAACTTTATCCCCACCATTGTTAACTTCTCTGCTGACGAAATCAGGTGAAATGAAAGATAATGCGTCCGGCAGCTGATCACTAAAGACCGCCCTCTCCCTCTTTGTCTCCCCCTCCTCCAATCCTCTTGCCACAAACCCTCCCCTCCCCTTCCCTCTCCCCACTTCTTTCTTCCAAATGCATCATTCCTCCTTTTTTACCTAACTAGTGGTGAGTTCAATAAAGCGACAGCACCTAGTAGAAGTGCGGGCTATGACCAATCCGCCGGCTGCAGTCAAACTGGCCCTGGAGTCCATCTGCCTTATGCTGGGCGAGGAGACCAATGACTGGAAAAGAATCAGACAAGTTATTATCAGGGACAATTTCATCAGCAGCATAGTCAACTTTTCCTCTGAGGAAATGAGGTACCAGTGTCCGTTAAGTCCTTATCCAATGGAAGCCCAAATGACATTTAATCAGTCTTATCAATCAAGGGGCACCTGTGATTGCACATGGATGAATGGGGAAAATGAACTGATGCTAACTGTCCTGGATAGTGGTCATTGTCTTAACTTTACATTGCTCACAGTTGAGATGTGTTTTAGATGTATACCCCACCCCCAAACCAAACAAAGTTTAAATGAATCCCAGTACCTTACATTTATTATTTGAATATTTTCAAAGATTAAATTATATATTTCAATTTCTTTTTGATTTATGATAATTGTACCACTCCTTACATAGACGTAACACAAAATAGACTGTTGTTGAGTTGCGGTGGTCTTTAAGGTTTTGGTCTGTTTCCACTTCATCCAGTGACTCCATCCGTGAAAAGATGAAGAAGAACTACATGTCCAACCCTGGCTTCAGCTACGACCAAGTCAACAGGGCCTCTCTGGCCTGTGGGCCTATGGTGAAGTGGGCAATTGCTCAAGTAAGGACTCCCAAACATGAACAAAATGGCATTCCTCAAATGAGCATTTCTTCCAATCTATACGTTTTTTCCTGCATTCGCCTAGGTCAATTATGCCGACATGCTGAAGCGCGTGGAGCCTCTGCGTAACGAGCTGCAGAAGCTCGAGGATGACGCCACGGACAACAAGACCAAGGCGGAGGAGGTCGAGCAGATGATCAGGGACCTGGAGTCCAGCATCGCTCGCTACAAGGAGGAGTACGCCGTCCTCATCTCGGAGGCCCAAGCCATTAAGGCCGACTTGGCTGCAGTTGAGGCGAAGGTAACTGGCTTTGCTGCTTACGAATCCATCTGTTTTCCACTTTAAGCTGAATTGTTCTGCAGCATTTCCCTAAACGTCCGGTCCTCTTTTCTCTCAGGTGAATCGCAGCACGGCCCTGCTGAAGAGTCTGTCGGCCGAAAGGGAACGCTGGGAGAAGACCAGCGAGACCTTTAAGAACCAGATGTCCACCATCGCCGGAGACTGTTTGCTCTCAGCAGCGTTCATCACCTACGCCGGCTACTTTGAACAACAGATGAGACAGAACCTGTTCACCACTTGGTCCCACCACCTGCAGCAGGCCAACATTCAGGTATGGAAACGGCCGATGCACATGAGCCAGGATACTTTTGATCATCATAATATCACCTGAAGACGCTTGGTACCTACAGCCTGCCACGTTGCCTATTATTGTATAACCACAAATTTTGCATTTCCTGCAATCTGGGTTCCTGACTCTAGTTGAATGTCTCCCACAGTTCCGAACAGATATTGCCCGAACCGAGTACCTGTCCAATGCTGACGAGAGGCTGCGCTGGCAAGCCAGCTCCCTCCCAGCCGATGATCTGTGTACTGAGAACGCCATCATGCTGAAGAGGTTCAACAGGTCAGTATCTGGACATTGCATTTTTTTTTTTTAGGATTTGAAATGAAATACGAGGCATTTCTGCTGACCAATTGTCTCATGATTTGTACCATCGTTCTCTTTTTAGATACCCGCTCATCATCGACCCATCAGGCCAAGCCACGGAGTTCATCATGAATGAGTATAAAGACCGCAAGATCACCAGGACCAGTTTCCTGGATGATGCCTTCAGGAAGAACCTGGAGAGTGCCTTGCGTTTCGGAAACCCACTGCTGGTCCAGGTAAGACCTCGCACTGCCAACATTGGTGTTGTACTTGTGATCGTTGTCCGCTTTTCTCGAATTTTTCATGTATTTGTTTTTCCACATGATCTTGCCCTTTAGGATGTAGAAAGTTACGACCCCATCCTAAACCCAGTGCTGAACAGAGAGGTGCGCAGGACTGGAGGACGTGTCCTCATCACCCTCGGGGACCAGGACATCGATCTGTCACCCTCGTTTGTCATCTTCCTCTCCACGCGAGACCCAACGGTGTGTAGCCTTTTCATTGAGGTTTCATCGTTGTTTATTAAAATATGGAACACATTTCAACAGATATACGCCCACTGAAAAAAAATGTCTCGACTTCCCTCTTTGTAGTTATTGGAAAAATAAGTTTTGTTTTCGTATTGTATGTGCCTCTTTTGTATGCAGGTCGAGTTCGCGCCGGACTTGTGTTCCCGTGTGACGTTTGTCAACTTCACTGTGACGCGCAGCAGTCTGCAGAGCCAGTGCCTCAACGAGGTGCTAAAGGCTGAGAGACCTGATGTGGATGAGAAACGCTCTGACCTGCTCAAACTGCAAGGTGAGACACAAAGTGGCAGAACACATACCCAGGGCACAGTTGGGATGATGGTGAAGGCATGCAAAATAAATCGGAACTTATCGAGTAGAAATGTAATTTTTAGTCTCAGTTTGAAAAGCGAAACCTCCCTCAATGACCCTCCTCCGCTCTTTTAGGCGAGTTCCAGCTCCGTCTGCGTCAGCTGGAGAAGTCCCTGCTGCAGGCCCTCAATGAGGTCAAGGGTCGTATCCTCGACGACGACACCATCATCACCACCCTGGAGAACTTGAAGAAGGAGGCGGCCGAGGTGACCAGAAAGGTGGAGGAGACGGATATCGTCATGGCGGAGGTGGAGGCGGTGTCACAGCAGTATCTGTCTCTGTCTTCCGCCTGCAGCAGCATCTACTTCACCATGGAGGCTCTCAACCAGGTCTGGAAGCAAAATATTTATAACTCAAACCTCGCTTCATCTCTTCGTCTCCATGTCTCATAAACATTTTTTCCTCCACCTCTTGTTGTAGATGCACTTCCTGTACCAGTACTCTCTTCACTTTTTCCTGGACACTTACCACACGGTGCTGTATGAGAACCCTGACCTCAAGGGCCTGACTGATCATACACAGAGACTCGCTCTCATCACCAAGGACCTCTTCCAGGTTAGAAATGGACATGTTGGACACAAAAGAGACTCTTTTTGTTTTTTTTTGCTGTGTATAAAATAGAAATCTGTTTCTGTTTTCTTGACCGTAGGTGGCGTTCAACAGGGTAGCCAGAGGTATGCTGCATCAGGATCACATTACCTTTTTAATGCTGCTGGCTCGGATCAGTCTGAAGGGCATGACCAGGTAAGATACCACTATAACACCAAGACTATTGCAAAAAAAAAAAGCTAATGCCTTGTTAAAGCTGTAATAAACTTCCATCACCTCTTTGCAGTGAGCCCTCGTACGATGCAGAGTTCCACTTCCTGCGTGCGAAGGAGATTGTTCTGACTGGCACGTCGCTGCCCAAGGTGAAGGGTCTGACCTCGGACCAGAGTGAGGCCATGGTCCGCCTCAGCCGCCTGCCTTCTTTCAAAGACCTGGTGGACAAAGTTGAGGCAGATGATGTGAGTGATGACGGGCGCCGGGGAAATACACGATACGCGTGGAATCTGAAAGCCCCTTTTTCATCAACCACTTTCTTTGAATATGAACTGCGTCACTGATCAATATTGCTTTGATCACGCAGCAATTCTTCATGTGGATTGAGAGCAACACTCCAGAGCTGGCTGTTCCTTATCTGTGGTCAGAGGAGAAGCAGTCCAGTAAGTATATACAGTAGGCTCAGTGTAATCACTCAAGCCAGGTGTTTCTGTAACTTAATATTACAAAAGAAATGTATGTAGCTCTAACCTGTCCATCCTCCTTTTTGCAACTTCCTGCTCAGCTTCCATTGGCCAGGCCGTGCATCAGCTGTTGCTGATTCAGGCCTTCCGCCCTGACCGCCTGTTGGCCATGTCGCACATTTTCGTCTGCAAGGTGCTGGGAGAGACCTTCATGAACATCATCGAGCAGCCTCTTGACCTGGCCAACATCGTCGACAGTGAGGTAATGGCGATTCTCACTTCCTGTTCATCAGTCCAGAGGCCTTTGCTGGGGTGTTTTGTCGCTGACATTGCCCCCGTTTGTCTGTAGGTGAAGCCCAGCACCCCAGTGTTGATGTGCTCTGTACCAGGTTACGATGCCAGCGGTCTGGTCAGAGATCTGGCAGCTGAGGAGAACAAACAGATCACCTCCATCTCTATTGGTAAGAAAGGAAATAATCATCTGTTTTGCGGTTACCTAAGTTGAAGCTTAAAGTAAGCATGTCGTCAATGTTTTGTCCTTCCCCTGTCCACAGGTTCGGCCGAGGGCTTCAACAAAGCCGACCGAGATATCAACACAGCGGTCAAGTCTGGCAGGTGAGTAAGATCAGCGTGTAATTGTGAGCTTGTACTCTTGTTTTTGTCCTACGTCTGTGCTGACCCGGTTCCTCCTGCAGGTGGGTCATGTTGGAGAACGTCCATCTCGCCCCCGGGTGGCTGATGCAGCTGGAAAAGAAGCTCCACTCTATGCAGCCTCATTCCAGCTTCAGGCTTTTCCTGACAATGGAGATCAACCCCAAGGTAAAGCACATCACCCGTAGACATATTTTCAAGGTTTCAGGATCTTGGCGGCGAAGACGCCGACGGCGCAACTGTGAATCAATATTCACCTCTAACCCCAACCTCCATGCTCTGTCTGACAGGTACCAGTGAATCTGCTTCGTGCCGGTCGGATCTTTGTGTTTGAGCCTCCTCCTGGTGTCAAGGCCAACATGCTCAGGACCTTCTGCAGCATCCCTGTGGCTCGCATGTGCAAGGTGACTTGCCGACTCACCATTATGCCTTTCAGAAGTTAAATCTTTGCCAACCTTCAGGCTTTCTTCATCTCTCCACATCTGAATATCTTTGAACGTTTCCACAGGCCCCCAATGAGCGTGCTCGCCTCTACTTCCTGCTGGCGTGGTTCCACGCTGTCATTCAGGAGCGTCTGCGCTATGCCCCGTTGGGATGGTCCAAGAAATACGAGTTTGGAGAGTCTGACCTCCGCTCTGCCTGTGACACCGTTGACACCTGGCTGGACGACACCGCTAAGGTTTGCACAATATTCTTTTGATCATATGATGAAGCGCTTTGAACGTGATTGCATGTGATCTACTGTATGTATTTGATAAATTAAAGATGTATCATGTTTCATGTCTAAAAATATATGTCGCCACATCCCGTGCCCCCCCACACACAGGGTCGTCAGAACATCGCACCGGACAAGATCCCCTGGGCGGCTCTGAAAACCCTGATGGCCCAGTCCATCTACGGAGGCCGCATCGACAACGAGTTTGACCAGCGTCTGCTCATCACCTTCCTCGACCGCATCTTCACCAAGAGAAGCTTCGACAGCGAGTTCAAGCTGGCTTTCAAGGTCGACGGACACAAGGACATCAAGATGCCCGAGGGCATTCGGTCAGTGGCTGTTGGGCTTTATCTTTTCCCCTCTCCTCCGCCCTTACACACTGAAACACTGTGCACCAGATGACCTCCACCAGTAAGGTTCTTTTATCATTTGTTACAGGCGTGAGGAGTTCATGCACTGGGTGGAAATGCTTCCCGACACTCAAACTCCATCTTGGCTCGGGTTGCCCAGCAACGCAGAGAAGGTCCTGCTCACCACTCAGGGTATGCGGACCGTCGTCATAATCTGTTGTTGTGTTTTTTTTTGTTTTGTTTTTTTAAAGCAAATTGAACACGGCACATCTTCAATCTTTTTCAGCCTATCTGGTCAGATGCCATGTATTCACGGCTCAAATGAACCATTAACAATCTCTTTCTTTCTCTTTATTCTAGTGTCTTAACTTTTACTTTGACAGGGTGACCAAGTGCAGTGCAGTGAAGTGATTTGAGTCCTCGTGTATATATATTTTTTCTGCTTGGGGGCGGAATACGGTGTGCGCTGGCAAAGAATATGTTAAAGTTACTTTGCCGTGATTCTCAAATCGTCTCATCATTCCCTGTCACCTGTTCCTTTTGTACAATTTCCGGCAGCGGCAAGTTGTGGTCGCGTGTATGTATAGTTGCAGGCTAGCTGTCGTTCATGGCCCACATACTGGAAAAGGTGCTCTGCCCAAAGGATGGGCGTGCGTGTCCTCACCCTCCAGCAGCTGTATTTCACAGCCATCATGTCACTTGGCTAAGACTGTCTCCCCGCCCTGAGATTAGCTTTCCAAACCGCCACATGCCTCCCATCCATCTTTGCTCCCCGACATGTCCTCCCCTCCCTGTTTCACCAGATTTATTTGCACACATCCACCAAACTCCTGCAATGCTTGTTGTTGCTGAAGCATCTACCCGGTGGAGCCCCGCCTCCACACTCCCACTCCCCTTCATCCTCTCTCCCACCCTACATTGTTTGCTTTCATTTCTTTACAGGTCCAATCAGTCAAGAAAGTGCTTCATTTATCCAATTGGGAGCTATGTTGAACGGCCACATTTGAGGGAAATGTTGCCTTAACCCCTGTGTCTTTTGTTCGTACCCAGTGTAGTCCTGATTTTTCGGTCTTGTCCGGCATGGTTTCTCTTTTGTTAAAACCCTTTATTAATACATCCTAGAGGTAAGCTATGTGTTTCTTTGTTCCACTATTAATATCTTCTCCTCCCCACCTCCCAACATGGCCTTGTTTTCCACCTCCCTCCCTGCTCACTCGCTCCCCCTGCCGGGCTGCGCAGGCACTGACATGATGGGTAAGATGCTGAAAATGCAGATGTTGGAGGATGAGGATGACCTCGCCTACGAGACCGAAAAGAAGGAGCGCACTTCGTCCACCGCTGACGCCCAGCCGGCCTGGATGAGGACCCTCCACACCACTGCCTGCAACTGGCTGCAGCTCATGCCGCAGACAGTCAATCCACTCAAACGCACAGTAGAGAACATCAAGGTAAAGGCAGAAATAGATGTGGTGGTGGTTGACGAGCTGGCTTCTGGAGACAAACCTGAAAACAATGTTTATTCTCTGCAAGAAGCCGCTCAGCATCCTTGGGAATACCTGATATATTACGCTTTTTGTTCTTGACTCGTAAGTTGACAAGGCAGGTTTGATTCAATATCTTCTTCATCCAAACACGCAACCACCAGGACCCACTGTTCAGGTTCTTTGAGCGCGAGGTGAAGATGGGCGGCAAGATGCTGCAGGAGGTCCGTCAGGATCTGACCGACGTGGTGCAAGTGTGCGAGGGCAAGAAGAAGCAGACCAACGACCTGCGCACACTCATCAGTGAACTTGTTAAAGGTAAACTCTTGCCTTTGAAAGTGAGACGATTAATACCAGCGAAACGCTTCATACTTGAAACTGTGCTGAATGACTATGTGGGTCTCTGCAGGCATCCTCCCTCGCAGCTGGTGTCGCTACACAGTCCCAGTCTCCATGACTGTGATCCAGTGGGTGGCCGACTTCAGCGAGAGAATCAAACAGCTGCAGAACATCTCTCAGGGAGCAGCTAGCGGGGGCGCCAAGGAACTGAAGGTAGATTGGTTGTTCATTTACAGCATAAGTCTTAAAATGGTATGACGGATTCAACAAACGATAGACGGAAACATTCGAAGAGCTGTTATCGATCACCTTCTCTTTTGTCGCCGTTTCACCAGAACATCCACGTGTGCCTGGGCAGCCTGTTTGTACCAGAGGCTTACATCACTGCCACCCGTCAGTATGTGGCCCAGGCCAACAGCTGGTCTCTGGAGGAGCTGTGTCTCGAGGTCAACGTCACCACTGCGCAGGGCGCCGCCCTGGACGCATGCAGCTTCGGCATCAAAGGTCAGTGGAGCAATGTTCAACGCTGTTAAATGACTTGCCAACTTTCGCAATACCCTTTTTAAAACGGACCGATGATAAAGGCCCTGAAAAATGTTTACGAGGTACTCGCAGGAAAATAAAATCCCCTTGGCTAACACCAGTGGATAAATGAGCTTCAGCGTTTCTCATGTTGAACTCGCTCGCTCTTTCTCTCCCAGGTCTGAAACTGCAGGGAGCTACTTGTGCCAACAACAAACTCTCTCTGTCCAACTCCATCTTCACCGAGCTGCCACTCACTCAGCTCCGCTGGATCAAGCAATGCAGTGCTGAGAAGAGACACATGGTATGAAGAGACGCACAACTGTACACCTTTCCGTGTGTTTTGTTTTTCTTTTGAAAACTCTAGGTGTGGTTTTGTTGTGTTGTCCTCGTCTCATTCTGCCCTCTCTCCCTCTCGTCACAGGTGACTCTGCCAGTTTACCTGAACTTCACCAGGTCTGACCTGATCTTCACCGTTGACTTTGACATCGCCACCAAGGAAGATCCCCACAGCTTCTACGAGCGCGGAGTTGCCATCCTGTGCACCGAGTAAATGAAACCGGAGAGTCTCGATTGTGTAACCATAACCATCATAACCATGCTCTTAATCTCTCACATTTATTCGCAATGAATCACTATTTTACCAAGTAGTACGTAGCCTGTGGCATTCCGGTATAAAAGGTAGTTTGCCATTAGTGGAACAGTAACAAAAGTGGACCCATTCGTAGTGTTTTTGGAAAGTGAATTTGGAAGGTGAAGGGGATGTTGTAAGATGGTAGATGATGAGGAAAGGAAAGGTGGATATGAAAAGTTGGAAAATGTGTTTTTATGAAAGAAACGGTATGATTTTAGATTGAATAAAGCAAACTGGAATTAAGATGACCTGCAGTTGTGACTAAATTGTGCTCTTTAATGGTAAATGTTTGAATCGCCTTAGCATTTGCCTTTCCTGCATCGGCCTTCCTGATGGCCATACATGTTATCAGCTTATTATCCAAACTGATGTCAACAGGGCGCCTGACTATATTTTCTATGTCACTCCCACACGCTGGTTAGAGGGATTCACTTAAAACATTGTTCTAGGAGTTGATGACTAAATTATATAGATAATTAAGATATTGAAGAATGTATATATTTATTTACTGTTTTTTTATATGTGTATATATAGGTGAGGCTGCAAAGAATATATAACTGTGCAACTGATGAGAAAATATTTATTTTACTCTCATCATAGTATACATTTCACCCATAACCACAAGTAGACTCGAGTGCCCTGAGAAATGAAACCCACTAAACCACATGGAGAAACGGGTACATTCCGAAGCTTGTACATGAAACTAAATTATTCTGCAACAAAAATTCAAGAGAGCCGCAGTTGCTGAACACCATTGTAAAGCCAGGAGAGGCTTGACTCTGCCGATCAGTGCAGTGGTTGACACCAGAAAAAAACGTTTTTATTATGCTAGAAAATGTTTTCTCTTTTATTGGTAAAGTGCACAAGTTTCTTCACTGGTAACCATGGTAATTCCTAGAAATAAAACAAAACAATTGTTGGCCAAAGGAAGCTATTGGCACAAATTGACACCAGTGAGACATTCTAAGGAATAAGAGGTAGCAAAATTAAACCAAAGTGCATTTTAAGTAACTATTTACATTGTTAAATTCCACCATAAAGCACATGAAGGCATTTCATAGAACTGAAGCGTTTAATGATGTCAGTCCATGGTCAGATGGCTCAAACGTGGTTCAGAAGTCCCCTGCCTCCCTGTTGCCAACACACTGCCTCTTTCTTTGACTGAGCTCCAGCACTTCTGCCCCGGGGAGGCCCAGCTTTCTCTTGTACAGAGAGCGGAGGTTACACGGGCTGGTGGATCTCCCTCCCGCTGTGTTGAGAGCTCCAGGTGTTTGCAGTTGCGATGCTGTTGCGTGTAAGCCTGAATCATCCGGTTGCAACTCCATACCCAGGTTGTGGGCGTGTGTTATTGAGTCATTTGTCATTTCTACCGCTAGGTCTCCACAGTCGTCCTTGTCGCTGTGGGAGGGTTGAGTGTCGAGTTCACAGACCCACAGCTCAGACTCACTCCCACATTTCATCTGGACATCCAAAGGATGTTGCTGCTCCGTTACAGGATCTCTCATCCCATTCTTCATCCCATCTCTGAGGGCAGCAGAGGCAGGGTGATGCAGGATGAATCTTCTGCCGCGGCCCGAAAACCGACATCCTCCACCTCCTCCGTGTACATGCTGCCTGGGTCGCCTGGAGACCCAGGCAGCCTCTGACCCATCATTGACCTCTGACCCATCTGAATCCTCAGAGCTCCCATCGTAAGGGTCCAAAAACTACAATTACAACAAGCACACGTACAGTTATGCATGGACACATTAAATAGCAGTGTGCTGAGAGGAATAAGAGGAGAATGGTTTGGTTACCAAAGAATAGCAGCCATGCCTCGCTGCAGGCTTCAATGGCAGTGTCCACCGAAGCGTCCCACTCTCTGGTGCGCTGCTCACGCATCCCTGTCCAAGGAGGAATTTCATAATTTTTGCACCAAAAAGAAGCTTCAAACATGCTGGGTACTGAGTTTATGAGGTCAGTAAGTATCATACTAGTTCAAAATGTATTCAAATAAAGGGAAGACGTCAACGTCATTCCAATTCTACATTTACCACATAAATGCCCACTGCCACTTCAACATTTGTGCAAATACCATGGTGCTGGTGTCCGACCATCTGGGACTGGTTTCTGAGTCCGAATCAGTGCTGGACTCCACTTTGCACATCTCCTGACACAAAACAACGGGTAACTGCAGTCCACACTAATATACATATTTCAAATTGAAAAAAATGTTTTTTTTAGATCATTTTCAGATATGCATCATGTGATAAACTCTCCCACCATGTATTTGAATGCAAGTTGGTCCATGTTGTTGGGTACATGTCTATCACTGTGATCTGCAAGGTGAAAGAAAAATTGTGCAATAATTCATCAGAGCACCAAAAACACATACAGCTCAATTTGATGTTGCAAAAATAAACCATGTGACTCAAATTATAGTCATGCAAAAAAAAACATAAATTATTTTCCAGCCCGTCACAAAATGTTACACGAATCAAACAGAAAACACCGACACGCACCTGAAACGGAGTGTTTCATGTTCCATGACATCAGGCGCGTTGTCGCTTTTCAGTATAGTTACCAGAATAATGTGCTTGTGGAAGGATCAGACGAGTTTGGAGAATAATTAACCAGCAGGAAACCAGGTGATGTAATGTGGCCACAGGTGAGGGCAAAAAACGATAGGAACTCGAGTTCAACGCCTCAATTCAAGACTTTTACAAAATAATACGTCCGGTTGTGCCCCCCTTCCCCTAAAAATAAAAGTCTTAGCGACCCTTCTAAAATTGTATCATTCTTTACTCTTTATATTTGTATATCTAATACTCTTTTCTTTAATTACTTCTTAACTTCGTGCAGCCTACGTAGTATTGTTGTTGTGGATCAATTCATCATTTAAACCTGAGCCATACACATTGAATTTAAGCTTAAAAACGTTATAATATTACTTTCTGCTTTTTAAGTTTGTCTTCATTATTTGTATATTCAATAGTTTATAACTTACTATTGGGTGTCTAGTTCTTTTTCTTTTTTTTACTATTATTATTAGTTGTAGCGGTAGGAGTACTAGTGGTAATCCAGCCTTTTAACCCGAGAAACAATAACTGTTCGTGGACTTTTTATGTTGGAACACTTTATTCTATATCATATATCACCAAATAAAAATACACTTATACTGTTGGGAGATAAAATATCTGCAATAATTAAAAAATAAATTAAAAATACGCAAATGTTGTGATGCATCATTGTAGTGTAGAAGCTCAGCACCACTGCCATCAGTTCCGCAGGGAACCGAAGGGAGGGGGAGGCGGGGCAGTAGCACCGTCGACCCGCTCCTCTTGGTGCGTAACATCCGGTCTGGGAGGGAGGAGGAGGAGGGGCGAGAGAGGGATGAATGTTAATTTCAAAGATGGCGGCGGAGGGAGGAGGGAAGGAGATGAACGAGATTAAAACTCAATTCACCACCCGGGAAGGCGTCTACAAACTCCTCTCGCACTCCGAGTACAGCCGTCCGAACCGGGTGCCTTCCAACTCGCAGGGCTCCAACCCGGTCAAGGTCTCCTTCGTCAACGTCAACGACCAGTCGGGAAACGGCGACCGGATCTGCTTCAATGTGGGCCGAGAGCTCTACTTCTACATTTACAAAGGCGTCAGAAAGGTATGGTGCTAACGGGAATAACGTCTGCTTAGAGCTGGGCTCTTACTCTCCGGGCCGCGGCGGGACTTAAGCTTGGAGTTGACCCTGTCACTGTTCGACTCCAGCAGGTGTTTGCGGAGCCCGCTGCTAGTTAGCTCTGAGCTAGGATGCTAGCTAGCTACCCTACTCTGACGTTAGCTTAGCCAGCAGCTACACCAAGGCCGGGGGCGGAACTCCGTCCCCTGACAGAAGAAGAATACCTGTGCCGGGACGGAGGCTGTTGTGAGCCCGGGTGATGAATGTTAGTGTCGTTGATCTTTTTGTTGATGAGGTTGTGAGTTGTCAGTGCTGACATTGCCGCTGTTGTGGTGATTTTTGACTGTAAACACGTTTCCACCCATGACACCTGTCGACGCCCTTTTACTGACAGGTGTGGAAACATCAGGGGACTACCAGTGTACGGACAGTCTTCAGCTAACAGGCTAACTGTTGTTATCACTGAATTGTAATGCTACTTAGCTCAGCTGTCATTATTTGTGTGAACATACACAGCTGACTTCTGACTCTTCTTTGTGGGATATACTCTTAAGGAATAAGCGCCATTGATGGCTCTGTGCCACCAGTGTGTTTTTGCTTTGTGTTTTATGTTCAGTCACCATCGCATTAGTCGTTTAATTCATTTGCTCATGTCCTGCCACCGCGTATGATGATGTTGTAGATATCAGATTTCGGGGAGAGGCGGTCTCCCTCTGGAAGGATGCATGAACCCCCGCAGCTATCAAAAGAGACGCCACCTGTAATGCCCTTGAGCAAGGCACTAACCCCATCTGCTCCCCCGGCGCTCTCAGCTGTCCACTGCTCTGTGGCCTTGCATGCGCCACAGATGGGTCAAATGCAGAGGTCAAATTTCCCCCAACGTGCGTGTTTGTGTGGGACGATGCGCTATTCTAATTCTAAATCTAATAGACATAAGATGGGGGAAGGAGTGGGAATCACATGACAACTCTACATCCAGATGTATGATGTGATCACCATATACTACGCTATTCTCTATGCATCCCCTTACACTGAGAAATCGTATTTATTCGAGGACTACATCATAGTGTGTCTGTTCACAGCTGAGTGGACATCAGAGGTTGACTGGAAGCAGCTGACACAGAGACATGTGGTTGTCATGTGTGAGATCATCCCAGTGAGAAACAGCAGTGGACTGGGCAAAATCCTGAGCTGATACAAATCGGAGAGATAGTTGTAGTTGTAACTGTACTCTAGTTTATCTTTGTCATTTATATTTAAATTATATTTTATGTCTGCCGTGAATTATTCCCAAGCCTAACTTACTTATTGCTGTCGGTGTACTAATATCACATCACATGACATTATATTCACAATGTATGTATGCATGATTTGTGAGCTACAGCTGAAAGATTTTGGCAATTGAATTTCTCTGAAATGCTTTGTCCTTTTCCGCACTAATTTCGTTTGTGTGAATATGTACATTTTCTACTTAAAAGTTGTTTCCTATCACTGTAATGCAGGCATATAGTTGAAAAGTGAAAGAGCTGTCCTTTTGAATGGACACTTGATTTAAACTTGAAAAACATGATTTTACACTCAGTCTCTCTGAGGGGGAGACACAAACAACTCAATGTCTAGTCCACCAGTAGTGGAGGAACTCCTGATTGGTCATTTAGCACTCAAAGCAGTTTCCATTCTGCCACTAGTGCAAACTGTAAATCTTTAATAAATGTAATAATGTTTCCATGCTTCGTTTAAGGTATTCTAGGAGAACAGTTACAGTTGCATTTAATAAAAATAAATACTCTCCTACAATTTTCAGTCTGTTTTGATTTGATTAAAAAATACGTTGATGCGCAGTGGGTTCTTACTGACCCACAACAGGTTTTTGTCACGCAACAAAGTGCATTTACTTGTTTTTCGTGTTCAAAGATTAGTCACCTCCTGTGTGTTCACTCTTTGTCTTCCCAGGCTGCCGACCTGAGCAAACCCATAGACAAGCGCATCTACAAGGGAACGCAGCCTACCTGTCATGACTTCAACCACCTCACAGCCACGGCCGAGAGCGTGTCTCTGCTGGTGGGTTTCTCGGCAGGACAGGTACAGCTCATCGACCCCATCAAGAAGGAGACAAGCAAGCTCTTCAATGAGGAGGTAGGTGTCTGAGGAACACACGGTAGATTAGTTCTAAGTTTTCCAGAAGTAGCAGGTGCTGGTCAGTAGAGGGTAAAATTGGGAGAGACATCTGCATATTTGCTTTCAGCTATTGTGAGTAAAAATTGATAAATTTGTGCTCCATTGCCTCCAGTCCCACAAGCAATTTGCATGGAATAACTTGGTCTCTCGTTTGAAATCTAAAATACAGTTTTAATGTTTCTCCTGAACTCTGTCCTTTTTACATAGGTTTCAAGTAAACGCCTTGTTTTTAATATAAACAATCTGAATCTCCATAGAACTTTCCAATGCCCTTCATTTCTATACTTTAAGCTACTTTCCATGACCAACACCTCTCAATCCAAATATTACCAGGTGGTCTTCAACAGAGCTTTGTTGTTGGAATGATTGAGAGGAATTCCTAATGATAATTGTACTGACATGGTTTTCTTCTCTTCAACCTCAACCCTCTTTTCTCCTGACAGAGACTAATAGACAAGTCCCGAGTAACATGCGTGAAATGGGTACCGGGCTCTGAGAGCCTGTTTCTGGTCTCCCACGCCAGTGGGAACATGTACCTGTACAACGTGGAGCATACTTGCGGCACCACAGCACCACACTACCAGCTGCTCAAACAGGGAGAGAACTACTCTGTACACACTTGTAAGAGTAAATCCACGCGCAACCCTCTCCTCAAGTGGACAGTGGGTGAGGGGGCTCTGCACGAGTTTGCCTTCTCTCCGGACGGGAAGTTCCTGGCCTGCGTAAGCCAAGACGGCTTCCTACGGGTTTTCAACTTTGATGCCGTGGAGCTCCACGGCACCATGAAGAGCTACTTTGGTGGCTTGTTGTGCGTGTGCTGGAGCCCCGACGGCAAGTACATAGTCGCGGGCGGAGAGGACGATCTAGTGACCGTGTGGTCGTTCCTGGACTGTAGAGTAATCGCCCGAGGCCACGGGCACAAGTCCTGGGTGAGCGTGGTGGCATTCGATCATTACACCACCAGCGTGGAGGAGAGCGACCCCATGGAGTTCAGCGGCAGCGACGAGGACTTCCAGGATCAGATGATCCATTTCGGACGAGACCGGGCCAACAGTACGCAGTCTCGACTCTCCAAGCGCAACTCCACAGACAGCCGGCCTGTTAGTGTGACGTACCGGTTTGGCTCGGTGGGCCAGGACACTCAGCTGTGCCTATGGGACCTCACGGAGGATATCCTTTTCCCGCATCTTCCGCTCTCACGGACACGGACGCACACGAACGTGATGAACGCCACCAGCCCCCCTGCGGGCGCCACAATAATCACCAACACCTCCAGTAACGCTACTAACGGAAACAACAGCGGTGCCAACACGCCTGGCCTCAACTCTCTCTCCGCATCGCTACCACGCTCCAACAGCCTACCCCATTCGGCCGGCACCACCGCGACGGCAAACAATACCAACAAGGCCGGCGGCGGAATCGGCAGCGGGATCATGGACAGTGCCATCGCCACGGGTGTGAGTAAGTTTGCCACGCTGTCGCTCCACGACAGGAAGGAGCGGCACCACGAGAAGGACCACAAACGCAACCACAGCATGGGTCACATCAGCAGCAAGAGCAGCGACAAGCTCAACCTGCTGACCAAAACCAAAACGGACCCCGCTAAGACTCTGGGCACTCTGCTGTGTCCGCGCATGGAGGACGTGCCCCTCCTCGAGCCCCTCATCTGTAAAAAGATAGCACACGAGAGACTGACTGTACTCATATTTTTAGAGGACTGTTTAGTGACTGCTTGTCAGGAGGGATTTATTTGCACATGGGCGAGGCCAGGCAAAGTGGTAAGTTCTTTTTAATGTAGGAAATGTGGGGGATTTAGCAGTGATAATGTTTTTTTTTTTTTGTCAATCTTAAACCATCCTAAAATCACTTGGCAGGCGTTAACAAAAAAAAACAAAAAAAACAGGACGGGTTCTTAGAGATTAAGATAACCTATTGACATTTGGAAATGCATTTTTGGCTTTTATAGTCCGGACGTCAGTCTCCGCAGGCTGGCAAATAACATATCAGGCTTTAACTTCCATCCGCTTCCCAGCTGAACATTCGAATATAACCAATGTTATGGCAAAATGATAATTCCATCCATTCTGCTAAGAAAGATTTCCTCCATAGATACGTGAGGGGAGTCATTTTAATCCCTATGAGGCGTGTTCGTTGGTTCATCATCCTCGTTCCACAACGCATAGCAGCCAAGAAGTCATCTGCATACACTCTCATGTTTCGGCTTTTTATGCAAATGATCGCTTTTCCCTCAGAATCTCTGCAGTCTGTCAAATGCTTACAATGTCTATCCCCCCCTCTATACTTTCCCCCTGCAAACCGTATGCTTTGACCTATGTTTTCCCAGAATGAGGCAAATGATAGTCTACAGATTTGAACCTAACCACCGGAGTGCATGTAGGACACCAACAGAGGCGTTTGGCAAATTTCTCTAATGTAAAAAAATAAGAACGCAAACGATAGCATGATATTGTTGTGTCTTTTCCGTGCAGTCATTTTTTTTGTGTTGTCAAACGAGAGTGTGCAAGACTAGTGTCTTTTAGGGATCACACTGATTTGGCTGAAGAAGGAATTGTTATAGGCTGAAACCAATGATGCAAAAAAAAATAATAATCTTAATCAGAAAGGGATTTAAACAAAACTTTTATCTTACTGTTACCACTTAAGTACAAGACAAGTCCGGTCATAGAAATTTCAAAAGTGCCTTGATCAAGCGCACCTCTCAGAATGAGCATTCGTCTCACTCTCTACAATCAGCATCCTCCACTATTGTGCGCAGCATTTTTAATTAAGTGCGAGGGACTGAGATAGAGGAAAGAGTTTAGTGAGCTATTTGTTGCTTGATTTCTTTTTTCTTTTTTTTTCTTTTCTTTTCTCTTTTTTTTTTTTTTTTTTGCTACAGTGTGTGAACTTTCCCAATGCAAATCTCCTTGTTTTCCTTTTTCCAGGGTTTATTGTCATCCCAAAACCAAGCCAGCTCTCCCAGTGGAACAGTAGTATAGCCACAATATTTCTGCTGCTAAAGAACCCTGCAACCCAGAGTCTGATGCTGCTCTCCACCCTGCAAGCATTGCAAGTTTTTTTTTCCTTTTCTTTTACACCCCTCCTCCCTCCCGTTTGTGTTTTTGGCTTCTCCGTTGTTGTTTTTTTGTTTATCCCTCACCTGACCTAGAGGATTGAAGTAAGAAAAAGTGGTGCATTTGTGGATTATAACGCTGTGTACTATTGTTCTCTGGAGTTTTAACACATTTTAGATGATTATTATTGTTTGATTCTTTCTTTCATGTCAGATCTCATCAGACTGTTGTGCCCTCTGGAATCAAGGCTCGGCTTTGATAGACGCAAACCTGACAATTATGGCTTGAGATTAAAGGGATAGTTCATTTAATTTTTCATAATCTTTGTGTTTCTATGTGCCGTAGCCCAGTTATGGCTCAGGGTTGCGGACTAAAACGTGACTTTTGAGTGAACTATCCTTTTATAATCAAGCGCGTTAGCTTCTGAAAAATGTTGCATCCATCCACATTCACCTTTCCACTCTGACTTTTCCCGAGTAGAATCTCCCTGTTGATGACTTTGCACTGATTTTGTTAGTTATTTCATTGTTTGTTTTTTATAACTACTCTAATGGAACAAAAAAAGAGGGTTGAGGACTGCCTTGTTGCACTGGGCTTTAACATCCTCAGTCTTGAAATCTGAATCTAAAAAGCTTGATGCTGCAACCATAGTCCTTTTAAAGAAAAAGAAAAAAAAGTTTGCACTTAAAGTAGTTTATTAGAAGAAAATGGCTTTACATTTTTGGGTGTGCTCAGAACTCGCAGATGGCTAATATAGTAGGTGAAGATTAAGATAAAAACTATTAAAAAAATTATCTATTGAGCATTTATTTTAATATTATTTCATATTCAAATCTGCTCTGTATCATATTGTGTATATTGTAATTAATTGATCTGATGGGGGCCTAAGCAAACTACCATTACTGCAGTGGAAGTTTTGTCATTGATAGTTATATTTCTAAAGCCTAAAATATACATATTAATAATATTAAAATTATCTTGAATATACTGTTTACTGTTCTTTTTTGTACCCACATTCACTGTATTTACATACCAAAGCTGTAATGCCCCTGGTGTGAAAGTTGCATTGAAAACGTTAGCTCACTCATTGACATGCCTGCAACATAATAATAATGTACATCATTTAGTGAGATTAATCAGCAAATGTTGATGCAATGAATGTTCACTGATCCCCCACACTAGGCACAAAGCTGAATAGGCAAATGTATTCAATCTTGAAGTGGATATTTTATTACATCACATTATTAAAAAAAAATAATAATAATCATGTTCCTCGAGTTTCAGACATTGTGTAAGAGATTAAAACCGTTTCTAGTGGAAGTTAACAACATACAAATGATTATACTTGGTTACTTATTTAGTGTGATTATGCATCACAATAGCAAACACAATAAAGTGCAGATTAGGTCACAGTCAGTTTTTTTTTTATGAGCTGACGGCTCTGAATGGCATGGCTTTTTTTTTAAGCCACAATGCTTTAAGTGAGGGGCTACGATGGTACATTAAAGCTACATTCATTCGTACATAGCAATTCTAAAAATCTCATTTGGTGCTTTTAGAACACAATCTGCAATATTTCATGGTACATAATGTTGTTTTCAAATACATGACCATTTGATAACAGTTCAAATTCTGTGTCTTGTAGATAACATGGTGCTTTTTGTTTTATTTTTCAGGTAAATCACCAAATGTGCCTTTCAATTATTTGTCCATTGCCATTTGCGTTGTGTAGGATTCTAGTGAAGATCTTACTGCGAATGTGTGCCGTTTTCTTTTGTACAGGAAGTCCTCTGCCAACCAACAATTGGGTCCAACAAACAAATTCCCTGCCACTGGAAATAGATTGAATCCCATTGTACAGTGTCAAAGAAACGTATTTAACCCATCCCTTGATGTTTTCATGTGTCACTTGATTTACAGCTTTGAATCACAGCTGATCATGTGTGTTTAATTAAGGCCAGTGTGTAGAGACTTGAATACAATTTGGAATTTAAGTAATTGGTTCAATATTGTCAAAAATGCTTACCTAATCGTGTGTTACTGAAAGTTGTAAAATAAGTCCAAGGGATGTGACCTCTTTTCAAAGCCATGCAGTGTTTAATTTGGCTATGGTGTACTTGTCATATATCTTATTGCTTAGTTTGTGCAATAGGTGTGGCTTGGATTGAGGTCTTTCTCAACAGTTGTAAACTTGTCCGGGTCAAGTAGAACAGAGGTCCTATCTCAACGACACATTTGGACACGCTGAATCTCATCATTACCACAAGGATCATACAGTTTGTATTGTGAAACAACTTGTTTCACAGTCGAGTCAGAGGCAGCAACGGTATTTGGTCCTCAGTAGCCTCCGTGCTTCCTGTCCACAGGTGGCAGGTAGAAGGTTTTAAAAGCTGTGCGCTGTGACTCACCTTGGGGCTGCAGAGAGAGAAAGAAATACATGTTGAACGGCAAATCAAAGCCTTTGTTGAAAATAACTAACAATGGACTGTATTTTTTGGGTATGTATTTAACTACAAGTTATTTCTTATTCTTTGGTACAACCTAGTCATTTATCTATTATGTGAAGCAAATATGTTGGATGCTTTTTGTATTTATTTCCACGGTGCCCTTGATGTGATTTCCCAGGAGGCCTAAATGTAAAAAAGAAAGAAAAAAAAAAAAAAAAAAAAAAAAGCCTGTTCTGTACTGCCCTGATGCGTTTACCTTGACCAGCTGCGAGTGGCACTTTTTCGTGGTGATGACGGGCAGCGTGCCGCGGTGCGCGGCTGTGTGCGTTAACTACAAGTTATTTCTTATTCTTTGGTACAACCTAGTCATTTATCTATTATGTGAAGCAAATATGTTGGATGCTTTTTGTATTTATTTCCACGGTGCCCTTGATGTGATTTCCCAGGAGGCCTAAATGTAAAAAAGAAAGAAAAAAAAAAAAAAAGCCTGTTCTGTACTGCCCTGATGCGTTTACCTTGACCAGCTGCGAGTGGCACTTTTTCGTGGTGACGACGGGCAGCGTGCCGCGGTGCGCGGCTGTGTGCGCGGGCACGCTGGGCACTGGGAAGGGGACGAGCGGGCGCGGCGGCAGACCCACGTTGAGCTTGGGCAGCTCTGCGGGATAGTGCGGGACGTTGCGTCGGATGAGCGGCGCCGCCGCCGCCGCCCCCACGTGCTTCGCGTTGTGCTGCGTGAGGGGAGAGAAAGTCACGGCTGACCCGCAGCTGTGCGCACGTGGCGCGTTCGGACATTTCGGTCGAGGTGAGTTCAAAACTTACGCTCGTTAAAGGGTTTTGCCTCGTGTGTCTGCCCCTCAGCTGTTTGCCCAGTCTGCTGGGGCGCCAGGTTGGTTCTACAGAGCCGCCGTGTACATCTATAGTGCCAGAGAAACTGCGGAGAGAGTCCGCGTTCTTCTCAGAAAGCCTGGGAGGGTGGACAAATCAATTAAACAATATTTCTATATATATACAAAAAAAAAAAGTAAAAATGTGTATTGACTTGGCCTGAGATTGTGTTGCACTACCTGAATGTTTACTGTTCAGCATGCCCCTTTTTGCCCCCTCTGTAGAACGTGTACACAATCTGTCTTCTTCCTTGATTTCCTCTGTTATCTACGATTTATGCACTTTTATTCTGCAGTCATATTGTCTGCTTAATCTGAACGCCCCCCTGGTTTTTGGGTATTATTTAATGTATAACCAAATGCACACTTACCTACCATCGATTGATTCCTCTTCTCTATTTATGCCTGGTGCCTCTTTTAATGAACATAACCAATTCTACAGGGATTGTTTGATATTTTATTTCTAAACTAATTAAAAAAATATATGAACGGAAAATGTTGATGGCATACTAATTGTTGTACAAAAACTCTTCTTTCAATAAAAAAAAAAACTTTAATTAAAACAAGAATTTGCATGCTGTTATTTTTCCAATTGAAGTGAAAGGGCTTTTAAATGAGATGCGTCTCCTTCTTAACCTCATTTCCCTGAAGTAGGTGTGCTGCATGGCTGTCTCCGCAGAGATGCGTTCATCTGGGTCATATGCCAGCATCTGATAGAGCAGCGACAGAGCCGGGGCTGGACAGCTGGGGACCAATCGCGAGATCCCGGAGCCTTTCCGTGGAGGGAAATTGAAATGCATCGCTCTGGACCTGCCAGACACGAGGACAACGTGAGGATCCCCCCAAATTCTTCAAAAGGAAATATTCCAATTCCGTGTGTGCTCAAGACGGAAACGACCTTCAGGGGCCAGGAAAACCTACTGCTTGAACTTTTGGAGAAGACTTTGATCCGGTGTCCCCAACACGTCGTGGATCTTTGCCACCTGGTCTAACTCATTGGCTCCCGGGAAGAGGGGATTCAAGCTGGAAAAGCGAGTAAGCGGCACGTTCGTATTGAAAGGTCCTTGCATAGCATTTGTATATGTCTGTGGTCAATAGAGGTAAGATTTCAGAAGACAAGGAACTCAAAAATGTACTGTATATGTACAGTAATCAAACATAATCCAAACAAATAATTCATCTATTCCACCCTCTCCCAGCCGAAACAAACTGTTGGTCTGTTTAAATATTACAGATGAAATGCGGCCTTTCCCTGGCAGAGATACCTCATGATCTCATAGAAGACACAACCCACGCTCCAGATGTCCATCTTCAGGCTGTAATACCCGTCGGTAAGTAGGCATTCGGGGGCTCTGTACCACCGCGTGGAGATGTACTCTGTGTGCGGGGGCTTGGAGTACACACTCCGACACGAGCCAAAGTCCCCAAGCTTCAGAGCATTTTGCTGCAAGGTGTACAGGTAATTAAAAAAGAACAACAATAATAATAATCTTGAAACCAAATGACCACTATTAGGTATGACAATGTTTCCTCTCACCTTGATGAGAATGTTCTCTGGCTTGACGTCTCTGTGAAAGATCCCGCAGCTGTAACAGAGAGTCCTAGTTGTCAACTCATGTGGTGCAGGATTTTATTTTACAGCTGACGTATTCATCACGTACCGGTGCATGTGTTCAAGGGACTTGCACAGCTGGTACATGTAATGCCTCACTGTGTGGTCGGGCAGCGGAGCTTGTCTCCCTGCAGGGAATGAAGCACATATCAGCCCATGGTCCAAAAGCTTTGCAGAGCCACTGTGAACGATGTGGGTAGACTTGCCTTGTATGAACTCGTAGATGTTCATCTCCATCAGCTCACAAATCAAAGACACTGTTCCAGTGTCTTTGTCGCTGAAACGTTAACTTAGTGTGAATATGTGTGTCGCAGCGCTCGCTCGCTAAATAAGTAAGGTACATTCACAGGTGCTCACAAGATCAGTTCATGGAGCTGGATGATATTTGCATGCGGGCTCAGCCGCTTCATGGCTTGGACCTCCCGTAGGTTGTTGGCCTGCTCCAGGCTTAACGACAGAGAGCAGATCACACTTGTATCCATGCTCCAGGATTTATGGTATGGTTATTGAGGACCGTACTTCATACTTTCTTCATTTTGTGTCTGAATAATTACCTGTTAATTGTCTGCTTCATGGTTTTACACGCGTAAAACTTTCCATCCTTCAGACTCTGAGTTTTCACTACCTCTGAAAATGTGCCTGCCCCAATTTTCTTGATTACCTTGTAGCCTGCACAACATCGATATAAACAAAGACAAGGACTGATTAAATACATTTGAGGGTTATGATTATATATACATTCAAACAGCCATTATAATGCCCCATAACTTCTACTTAAAATGTCTTGTTTTGTCCAAATAGCAGTTCAAAACGAGAGTAATTTAGTTAACGATGATGGAAGGGAACAAAATCAAATTGCAAATTTTGGACAACATGCTATATACGATGACTTTTTTCTCTTTGACATTTTTTTCACTTAACATATTTATTCCCATTGCCGTTGCTATGCATGTTGTTTGAATGCAAATGTTTTTAAAATGTTTGATTTTTTTGGACGACAAACTACCCTATTTTGAGGCCCTGCCGATGCTACTGTGCGAGTTTCGAGTG
>JAFBJU010000700.1:505404-519395 GCA_016785305.1 Colistium nudipinnis | reverse complement strand
CCCCCCCCCCCCCCCCCCTCGTCTCCAGAGATGCACTTTATCTTCCTGTCTTCAGCCACAGCAGACTAAACACACTCTCTAATAGAGGCCGTTTTTTGTCTGAGGCAACACGGTCTGGAGGTGGCAAGGCATGGAACTACAGTTTGTATAACACTGCGTCTATAAACTTCAGCCATAATGACAAAGAGATATAATAGAACATAAAAGAAAAACACTGGTGCAAATATATCTGCCTTCATTAAGGTGCTCTATGGAACCATAATACAGATAGTGCATATAAATATGTGAAAGGGAAGAAAAAAGGGAGAGTACCTGGGTTTGAAAAAGCAACCTCAAGGAAACTCGTTGCGTTTGTTGTTGCTGCTGGTTAGGTCGGAGAAATTTCTTACAAATTGTCACGTAAAACAATATTTCAATTCTTTACCACGACAATTGGAACTCATACTTCAAGCAGCATCAGACGGGTGGATCGCAGGGAAAACAGGCTAAAGATGCAGCTTTTGGGACCAGTCATTATTTTACCTAAAATATTGCAAGGCGAACCTCTTTAAATTACCCAAGGTTCTTCAGCTCCCAGTAAAGACGCACCACCACCATTACACGAGGACTGTGGCCTGTTTGACTGGACAGATTGGACAGTCTACAAGCAGAGATTTAATTGTGGGTAAGAGGAGATGGCTCCCGTGTGATGCTGGATCTAGCCATGTGATGTTCATTAAAGAAAAAACACAGTGAGCGTTGTCTATTGTGTTTTAGATTTGACGCAACTGTGCATTCAGGGCTAAAGGAAGAAAGGAGAAATTATATAGAACAACATTATCCCCACTCAACCTCGACCTCGCGTGCACTTTTCAGGCAGATTTGCATCTTTTTATTTGTACATTAAGCTTTAAAGCAGTGTGTGAAGGCCAATACTGCCCCCTTGTGGAGATAAAGTCTAACTACAGACACCAGCAAAAAAAATTGTAAATAAAATCTCATCGAGTGATGTAAAATTAGAATACTTTTAAAATGTTGCAAAGTCAAACTTGTGAGAAGAAAGAAAATGTTACAGAAACATGTCAACAAACCCCTGCGCCATTCGTTATTATGAGGCAGTAATTCACAGTGGAACATCGTGATTTGATTATGGTTATTGGTATCACAAGCTTGGCTTCCAATTGACTTAATATTATCAAACACAAGCAATCTTATCCTTCGCTTCATCACTGGTGCGTTTCCACTCACACCAAGAGCACAAGATTCTTAAAATCATGTACTCTTTTCTGGCAGCAGATTCCAAAGCCAGTGGCGAGACGAGACATTCAAAAACACAAATATTTAGCTCTGGTTGTATTCTTTATCGAAGAAAAGAATTGTTTGAGTTCACCTCAACATGGTGCCAAAAGCAAATGTGCCATTCTAAATGAATCTGCTGAATCGTCCATGTACATATAGATATTCATTAGCGGTTTGTCCCACTGGCAACCAGATTAGAAGATGTAAATATCAGTAAAGAGTCATACAGTAATGAACAGAGCCGTCTTAGCAGGCAAACAGAAACTTAAGACAGTGAGTCACCACTGAGACTTTCACTCCCATGATGATAAGTGGTTGGCCAATGAGACGCATAGACTCATCTAAGCCTGACCTAACATCCTCCTCCCATCAGTGCTGTGAAGCCGGGCGGCTCTCGTTCCTAATTAAAGTGGCTCACTTTCTCAGGTTGCTATTCACCCAGCCACACTTTTCACAGCCCTTCGACAGAATGAACAGGGATGTACTGAAACGTTTTCTCAGTTTCAATTCTTGCCTGGTTACACTGAGGCTGTATGAGTGCAGTGTGAATGTAACGGAAAGTGTGCAGTCAAACCAGGCGAAGACGGGGCACAGTTCCTCTTTTGTGATATTCTAGATATTGTTTCCAACTCACCTGCTGCAACTTCCAAACGGTCATGAACCAAATGTGTCGGCATGAGGAACTTAAAAACCAAGAGCTGTTTCAAGCTCAGAGGTCGAGGTCAGCTGCTGGAGCTGGATCCGAGAACCAATTCATTACTTTGCACAAGGCACATTCCGTTGAGGTTTTACAGGACACTGTCAAAAATAACAATAATAATAACGGGAATAACTATGAGCACTTTTCCCCGTAGTTCCTCGGTTGTCGACTTTTCAAATGCTGGGGAAACACCTGACTGTGACCTTTCAAGACAATGTGGCAGCCTGCTCTCGACCCCATTTGCCAATAAACACGTTTTTTTTTTTAAAAGCATAGACAAATACTGGCGCGAAAGCTGTGCACTGTTTTGCATGGACAAGGCGTTTCGTGAACTGTACGTGGCAAAAAAAAAAAAAACATGCCACAAGTCGCCACAAAGAAACGCATGCTTTTTGCAAGAGATTACCGCACACATGTTTGCAGTTACCCGCTGAGGTCTTAGAGATATAAAGATATGGATGTTAGGGTGTCTACCTCTGGTTTATCATGATCTAGTCGCTGCAGGACTTCACGTGTGGCTGAAGACCGACGAGAGGGCCCCAGCCGCTCTTCTCTTCGGTTGCACACGATCTTTGTCGGTCCCCTACGTCACAGCTTGGCTCCTCCCCCTATGCTAAGCACGCCTGGTATCCGGAAATCCACGCCGTCCCGTGATGTCAGGGGAGTGCTGTGTAGAATTGGTCCTCCCTCGGCCCGTGCGTTACAATTAAAACCCAACCAACGGCGAAACTAATGACCGTTTAACCCCCGTGCGGAACACGGGCATGGGGCTGTGGCGCTGCGGGGCTGTCGGCGTGTGTGTCCCTCCGCGGGGAGCTTAACCACGGGATGCAGGCTCTCTCCGGACCTAACGGCGATGCCGCTCTGTTAGCTTCTCCGGGCTCGGAGGTGTGATCCGCACAAGCTAGCTGGCGAGCGTCGCATTCTGACGGTGTGTCATGGCGCGGTTCGCGGTGGAGCGACTGTCGGATTTCGGGGATTACAGTGGCAGCAAAGAGCCGAGTGAGGTACTGGGACACACGGAGAGTGGCGTGTCGGACGTCCGCCTGAGCCCCGACGGTCGTCACGTTCATGTCGTCCTCCGAAAGCCCAAAGCCGGTCTCGTGACGTTTGACAAGCATCAGAGAGCCCCGTCGGTGCACCCGCAGAAGAGGCTGGATTTAGGGTTGACCCGGAGCGCGCCTGTTGTGGATGTTTTATATTTGGGCCACAATAATAACAACAACATCGACGGCGGTGACGAGAACAGCAGCAGAGACGCCTCCGTGGTGGCGGTGGTTTATGAGAATGGAAAAGCCGAGTTCTGGAAATTCCAGGAGTGCAAAGCTGGCTGGCATCTCCTGCAGACGTCCGACCTGTGCAACAGTCCCCGGGCCCGGGTGGTCTCCGTGTGCGTGTCCTCCGGCCTGATCATCTGGTGCGAGGAGAGGCCTCCCTCAGAGAGCTCCCCTGCCCTCGGCTCCACCGGGAACAAGCTCAGGTACTGCGTGTGCAGACGGGACTTCGAGGTGGAGGAGGCCGCCGTCAGCCTGGGTGGCGTGAAAATCGCCCTCCACAACAACCCCAAGTTCACCGTGGTCAGCGCGGGCGAGTGTGTGCACCTCCTGCCCGACCTGAAGGTGAAGCCGCTGCTGAGCATCTCCAAATTCTTCCTGTCCTGGTCCCCTCGCCACGACGCCTTCAGGATCGGCACCACGTGCAAAAACACCCCCCTGAAGAAGCTCTCCGCCAAAGAATCGGACTTTAAGAGGCTGGTGACGGACGCGCTGGGGTACTTATCCACCCTGGCACCGCCCGAGATCTACGACTTCTCGCCCACAGCCTGCGGAGGCCTGCTGCTGCTGCTCAGCACGGGCTGGCTGTGTCTGCTGCAGAAGGACGGGATGCTGCGGCAGGTTCACAAACTGGCCGACAACTGCTTATCTAAATATGGCACTCGCACTAGCCTCTGCCTGTACCAGGACACCGTGGCTCTGCTGGTCGGGCGAAACCTGCATCTCATCGACGTCCACTGTGGCCGGGAGCTGGAAAAGATTGTGCTGGAGGAAGAGGGGTTGCTGTACGCAAATCGGGCGGAAAATCAGAAGCCCCACCTGCTCTCAAAAACGGGACTTTTCGTGGTAGTGAACAAGGCTGACACTGACTCCAAGGTCAAATATGATGCCATCACGCTGGAGGGAGTCCATCCTGGAGCGCTCCTGGTGGAGGCTGTCTTTGAGGAGGCCTGTAAATACTACCAGCAGAGGAGCCTGAGCAGCACCCAGCTCACGGTCGACGCACTGAAGAAGGGAGGCAGGTTCCAGGCTCCCATCTCTCTGGCCTCCATCCTCAGGAACTACTTCAGCTCAGGGTCGAGGCCGAAGGACGCGGAGCTGTCCCGGAATGGAGGAGGCGGAAGTGTGGCCGGGCACGACAAGTTAATGGGCTCCCTGGAGGCCGAGCTGAAGGCGCTAGTGTCTCTGGAGGAGCTAAAGGGCAACCTAGCGAAGGGGAGCGCAAAAGAGGTGGAGGCGGCGTGCGAAAGCCTCGTCGAGAAAGAAGTCGCCAGGCTGCTGTCGTCCTCGGAGCTGGACAAGGATGCTCTGCTGTACCTCAACTCCATCTTCAGCATCTTCCCCGGCCAGGCGTGGAGAGCGGCCCAGGCGGCCCTCCAGCTGCACTACGATGGGGAAGGTTCTCTGTCCAGCAACGCTCCATCCGATGTGTGGAAAACTGTCCTGGGCCCCGCCTCCTCCTCCAGATCCCCTGCTGCCCTGCGGCTATCGAACGGCGGCGGTCCGAAGCACAACCGCGGCTTTAAAAGTGATCACGCCGCCAACTGTAAAGTCAAATCACCAGGCACCTCCCACTCAGCCGACCTGCCCGTGTTCGAACTCCTCTGCCACTCGGTGTTCCACCTCCAGCCCGGCTGGCTGCCCCACTTCCTGGAGCTGGCCCAGCAGCAGCAGCATCAGCAGGGCTCGGCCGGCCTGGGCCTGGCCTCCTCCTCCTGGAGCTTCTCCAGCGGCAGGGGCGGGGAGGGCGGGGAGAACAGCGTGCCGCTCTACAAGCGGGCCCTGTGCGTCCTGTCGGCCCTGAGCTGCGACGGAGAGCAGCACCAGGGCCTGGAGGTGGAGCTGCTGCTGGTCAGCGGGCGGCCCAACGCCATCCTGCAGGCCATGAGGGTCCTCATGGCCAGAGAGGAGTGGGAGCGGGTCACGCAGGTGGCCCACAAGTTCTGCAAGCAGAGTCCGCTGCTCAACAAGGAGATTTTCACCACTCTGTTGTGTGAGGTGGCGCACCACAGGGACCTGGATCCGTACCTGGACCTCCTGTGGACCCTGTGCCCCGAGGACCTCACCGTCACCAGCATCCTCAACCTGGTGCTGAAAAGCCTCCCCTCCCCTAACACCCCCTCCACCACCTCCTCCTCCTCATCCTGCTCCTTCTCCATGTCCACTACGAGCTCCTCATCCCCCGCTCCCTTTGCGGACCCCCACGGCAGCCAGCTGACCATCGGGCTGTTGAAACCTCTGCTGAGAAAGGTCCTTCAGAGGGAGACCAAGCCCAGCCAGCACTACGCCGACATCCTCCACTCCCCGCTGTTCCCCCCTCCAGCTCCTCCCCGTCAGCCTGCGGCGCATCGCGCGAGTGTTTCGGAGCCCAGCGCGGAGGCCGCCCCAGCGCTGCGACCAGAAACCCCCGAACTGCGGTCGTCCACGCACGCGGTTGTGCAGAGCGTGGCCCTGCCAGCTAACCCCTTCTGCTTTACATGAAACGAACAAGCACAGATTGAACAGACTCAAAATCTCATAATGTACAAACGGTGAAGCGGTGTGTGTTGACAATCGTTTAAAAAAAGACTTGATAAAATGTTACAGGTATCATGCGTGTAATGCGGTTATTGGGATCGTTTTCAGCCGGTTTGCTATTTTCACATGACGTAAGACGACTAGAAAACTATGAAGCGACTACTGACGATACAACCGGGGGTAAATACCACAGGCAATTTTTTATGTGTATAGACTGTGTTTGCAATGTTATTTATCTAAGCCTTAACCGCGCGTGGGGGAGCAATGTCGTCGCGTTGTTTGAAACGAGCGTAACCTTTATCGGACCACCATCCCCAAATGATAATATATTCTTTTAGTGTTAAAGCTGCTCCATCGAAAAACGAAGGCCACGAACATTCACTTTTCGGGGGGGGGGCGTTCATTGTGTCGGCGCGTAGAGCGTTGGCTGTGTTAAGTAGCTCATGTCTGCTTATTGTGGCCAAGTATAGCTGCCTTTCACTGGCTGATGTCAAAGTGCATTCCTGCAGTGGGTCATTATTGAGTTTTATCCTGACAAGCTGGCCTTTGTGTTTGCGTGTTTGTTTTAAGTGGTGTTCGGGGGTGGGGGGGGGGGGGGGGGTTGGTCCAAGGTTCCTTTGCTGACTTACAGTGCTGCAGTTAAATGATGGTTGTAGGTACTTAAACATTAACCTGATGTAGAAGGATTTGACCAGAACCTCTGTGAACCCGCCTGTGCAGCGACCGCCTCTACCGGCGTCCCTTTCTCTGCCCCGACCCCATCTTGTCCGCTCCGGCACATTCCAGACGGAATACCCAGTGAAACTGACCCACGGTTTCGACGTTAAATCCAATTCAATGAAATTCAAGTTTTGGTCGGGCACATTGCGCGATCAACGCATTCAACGCAACGTCATTACAGATTTTAGGCCCACTGTCTTGCCCGTGCTGCTTTTCCTAAACCACCCAGTCAGTATTGTTTTTGTGCCCCCCTTTTGGTGCATCGGGCGAAATGAATGTTTAGCATATGAAGTGCCGTCAACACAAGTATATTGAAGTGCCTGTTGCCTTCGCCGCCTTAGTGCTTTAGTTTTGAGCATCCCGCGTGGCCTCTTAAAAGTCGCAAAAGTGTTTTTGTGTGTAAATGTGGAGCCAAAAAAAAAACGTTTTTTTTTTGTTTCTGTTTGGTTTTTTGGGTTTTTTTTTGTTTTTTTTTTACAATCTTTAAAAAGCTACAGAAATGATAGACCTCGGCTCTAAGTGAGGCGTGGTGTCGTTGAAGTGGCGATTGACGATCAGGCTCTAAAATGCTCCAGAACAATCGCAGCGCCGCTTTTCATTTACAAGGTGGTGTTACATTTCTGCTGCATCCCCTCAACC
Source organism: Colistium nudipinnis (assembly GCA_016785305.1). Taxonomy (NCBI): domain Eukaryota; kingdom Metazoa; phylum Chordata; class Actinopteri; order Pleuronectiformes; family Rhombosoleidae; genus Colistium; species Colistium nudipinnis. The sequence continues at coordinate 512,267 of JAFBJU010000700.1, read as the reverse complement.
TCAGTCATGTTCTAGGTAAAGGCCCCCGGGCGGCGGATCGGAGGACTCGTCTGTAATGTGTCTGTAACCCGCCGTCTATGTTGGGAACAGCTCTTCGGCCTGGTACTCTGGTCTGAACAGGTGTATTAATGGTGTTATTCTGAGCTCCGTGCACTTGAACGCACGACGCTGAACAAATCTGCGCCACTGATTCCAGGTCGGTGCCACTTGTAGACAATGTTTTTAGCCCCAACCTGAAAGTCACTGGGAACTACCTTACTCCCCCGGACAGAGGTCGCTGAGCCCAGTATGTTGACTTGTTTGGATGTTAAATACTGATTTGCCGTAAACTTTGCCTCGGGTTTCTTCGAACAAATACGATTTCCACGAGGGAGTGCCCGACAAGTTTCACATGTACATTGTTACTTATGCTACTTATGTTTACTTTTGGTGATCAATATTTGAAACAAAAAAAAAAATAAAGAAAGAAAATGTGTCCCCAAGTATTTATGAGCAGATGCGGTATGCCATTAAAAGTGAAGCCAAAACCTTTCGTGTGCATCATTTTCCGCGGGGTTGAGGGGGAGGTTTGGATTTCACCTAGATTTCGAAGCGCCAATGCTCGCTTCCTTGTCCGCACAGTGAAGGTGACTGTGGTCAACTTCCACCGAGTTCATAAACGAGCACGTGTCGTTCATTGTGCCCACCTGCCAAGTTCCTGTTCACCAGGACTCGTGGATCTGGTTTGTTCAGCTCTCGCCGTGTATTGCATTGACACCAGCGCACACCGTCACACGCTGTTCAAACTCTTCTCAACTGAAATGTGGAAGCCAATAAACCAGCACAGGGGTAGGTGACGGCGAGGGGAAAAAAAGAATCTATATACACAGTTTATTCACATATAATCCACTAGCCAATTTTGGAGGTTCTGAAGGATTTTGAGTGTGTTGCTGTCACACAACACACAAAGGCGTGTGTGAGGATACAATCACAGGAGTGGAGTAAGGGCAGGGTTGGAGAGAGGTAGGAGGTGGGGACTGTAGCTCCAGTGTCAAGAGCGTAACACGAGGCTGACACTTCCTCAAAGGGCAACAAAACCGCAGCGAGCTGCAGAGACCATCCCTAGCCCCGATACCCGAAAGGCCTCACCTTGTCTCTCTTTTTCCTCCCCCCTTTCTCCTCCCGCTCTTTGTGTCTCACTTTATTTCCCCCGCAGATCGAGTGTCCCTTCGCCCAACCTCTAATTATAGACGCGGCCCTCCCGCCACCAATAACACTTACCAGAAGAGGCTGCCGACCGTGTGCCGCGGGGCTTCATGAATTAACGCAACGTCTGTAAGGGGCTCCACCGGCGCAAGGCCGCCGCACAACATGTCATTTAAAGAGTCGAACGCGAGAGTGGACGTGGAGGAGAGGTGTTGTGCAGGGATGAGCAAAGGGAGGCATGAGGCAAGAAGGTAAACGGATGTTAAGGGTGAAGTAGTCAAGCATAGTTACAGAAAAAAATAAAAATAAATCTTGTGAGTTATTATCTAATCAACAAAGTAAAGGGAGCTTTGTGTCATGGGGATGTCTTAGGGAACTCTACATTGTCCCCTTCCCACGTGAGTTGATTTACACAGTGTCACGAGTCGGGTACGTGACCCGTGACGACGCCGGAGAGGCTTGACAGTAACGATCACGGTGTGCGTGCAGTTCATGGTTACAAAACAGCCCTCGTCAAGGACTAAAGCAGCTGATCTGCCGTGAACGGGCATCCGCTCGCTCTACTTGCTGCAGTTTTGTCGGCAAAGGGATGTACTCGACTACAAACTATCCGGTGTGGAAAACACTTCCATGGTTCTGCGCGGTAAACAGACAAGTGACAGGGATTCCACTCAAAAATGCGAAACAAACCATTTTTTACTCACAGTAGTGCCAAAACAGCGGGCAGAAATGTAACAGAAGTTAAATGCAATCCCTACGTTAGTAAGAGTAAAGAAAGAGTAGAAATGCCGAGATCCTCATTATTAAACCAAGAATTGCATTTGTCAAAACCAAAACGCACAAACAACGTATCCACCAAAGAGTTCTGGGTGGGGCTTCAAAATTGCAGTGATATGGGATTTATCCCCCCCGATAAAGTGATTCAATTTCATGAGTCACGCAAGAAACTGTCCCTTGATTTCAGAAATGAGTAGTATTAGTAAGTGTAATTAGTATTTAGTGAAATGGTTATGCTCATCAGAATGTGCTGGCCAAACCACAGTAAAGAACAAGAGACTGGCACATTGCAGGAAAGTGAGGGACGTTTTGCTCTGAAACAATAATGTGACTATATATATATATAATAAATGTGAGCAACTCTTCAAACAGTACATACAAACATTTATGTAAAAAAAAAAATCAATTCAATAAATCACTTTCAAAGTTCATATCAAATTACGGGGGAAAAAATCCCTGAAGATTGCTTCATGCCACGTGTAACCCTGAGGTCCATTCCAAGATGAGCGTAGTGCATAGAATTTTTTTTTTTTTTTTTTACGTGCCCGATAAGTCGTGTTTTTTTTTGTTTTGTTCCCTGTATGGTGACAAGTGGGAAATAAACAGTGAGAGGGCAGGGGGGGGGGGGGGGGGGGGGGGGGAGTTGAAATAGGTAACCTAACTTGTTTTCAGTCTGTGACTTTTGGCCCATGTGAATATATCCAAGTTGTACTTGCAGTCTTTATGGGAAATACTGTACATGTCCCTCCTATACAGCCTGTCATCCTCTCACATGATTTTCATCTGGGCCCGGGGAATAGGGTTCATCAGTATGTGGTCACTGGAAATGAAGACATTGACAGGTAAGATATTGACACTCCGACTAACCAATCACAATTATTTTGCGCATAATTAATTCAACATGTGCACACATGGATGTATGTTTGTAAATGGCTAGAAAGGTGGGGGGGGGGTTGCATTGACTACTTACCCATAATTATCAGAGAACTTCATTCTCCTGTAGTACTTGGCTAGCCTGATAGTGAAGATGATGCTGGGGATGAAGAACATCATGCACCAACCCAGACTGAACCAGAATGCATTCTAAAGAGGGAGAGGAAGGCGATTTATTGCAGTGTGATGACCAAAAATAGGATTTTCTGGAAATCGCTCCCGCCCGGCTCTCACCAGCGACTCCACCACGTATGAGCAGAGGACGGTCTCCACCGAGTCCAGAGCTCCGGCCACCGGCTGACAGCGTCCCAGCTGCTGTGTGATCTGAGCGGGGGACACACGGGTCAGCGTGAAGTGAAAAGACAGCCACACTCACAGGGCCTGTGTTCTAACAAGTGCAGGCAGGGATTTACCATGAGGTTGGCCCAGTCAGCGTAGGTAATGAAGTAACCCATCTGACAGTCCAAAAACTTTCTGGCTTCCTAGAATTAGAGAAAGGGAGAGAGAGACAGAGGATAAATTCCACACATTCCCCCCCCCCCCCCCCCCCCCCCCCCCCCCCCCCCCCCCCCAACTCTCTAGTGGGAAGTCATGAGGAATCAGTGGAACGCGTAAATGCAATGAATTGAGCCGTACATAGCCGCAATAGAATTAGGATTCCAAAATGTACGGAAAGTTTAGCCGATACTGGTAACCGTGTTGGCCGTGCCTGTTCTTAACGTGTCGGTCGGAGAACAGGAAAACACAAAAGCATCAATATTTGAGGGGGAAAAAAAAACTCAGAAAAGTATTTCTTGAAATATTTACTACCGGGTTCCATTAAACCCTGGAAGACGAAGCAGAGTATTTGGTGTATATAGTGTGTTTGTTTTTTTTTGTTTTTTTAAATCTTTGTGAGGGTCATAGCATCATTACTCCTAATAAATACACCATCACGTGATCCTGGACCTTCACCAACCTACTTCCATCCATAGAAAACCCAGCGATTTAGGGCTAAGAAAAGCACGCACAACTGTAACTGAAGACGATCAAATCCATCCCCCGTGGACGTAGAGCCAAAAAGCATCACAATGTTACTCGCTGAGCCGTAGCAGCCCCCTCTGGTGACTGATTGGCCGCCGGCATTAACAGACCACATGCAGCACATTTTGCTACCCCTGCCCACCCACCCCTCGCTCATGTGACTCTACTCACGGTCTTGACAATCTGTGTTGCATTTGTGTCGAGGAAGTCTTGTGCTACTCCCACGCTCCTCAGCAACTCCCCCACCGTTTCCTAGAAAATCCAGAGAGGAGAGAATGAGCCACAGAGATTGGTGAGAATGAGAATGATCTTTGTTCTCGGAAGCTTCAGGTGTCGGCCTGTGTACTCGCATTCATCTTTTCCAATGTGGGCTGAAGGCTCTTGATGGTCTCGTTCAGGTTTTCCTGAGGGGCAAAAGCAGGAGAGGTTTGTTTAAATATATTTGCCGAATGTCAATTTGAATGTCCCTATCCGGGCAAAAAAAGGAAAAAAAAGAACCAGAATGAGGCTGTAAGGGAAACATGGCAGTCAGGCTACAGAAAACAACTCACCAGCTGTGGAAAGATGTTCGTCTCTATGTCGGCCTGAATCTGCCTCAGGTCACTGGCCTCCTGTCGGAGCTCTTCTGCGGTCTCATTCTCCGTCTGGAAACAAATAGTTAGTCAGCAGGGAGAACAGAATCACCGTGAGAAAAGTTGCGTCTTATGATGGGCTTTAAAATGCAATAAGAATGCAAACAATGAGAACAACAAACAAACAAAAAAAACACACACAACATATCGAGACGATGTGTTACGCATTGTGTGATTGGGTCCAGTCACTCACTCTGTGCGCAAGATTGTCCAGTTTATCCGCCGTGATGTTCAGATTGATCCTGGTGATGTTCTCCATCTGAGAGAGAGAGAGAAAAGCGCGAGGCACCGCGTCACAATCGCACGTTGAAACACGTCGCCGCACCGAGGTGCGCGCCCAAGCGCATCGATGGCACCCACCTGCTCCGAGAAGGCAGCGTAGTCCAGCCCCCCGACCTTGGCGGAGAGGCCGCGGAGCTGGCCTTCAACCTCGGGGCTCAGGAGAGCGACGGCGGACAGAGTGACGTCCGCGCCCTCAAACAGCTGCCGGATCTGCTCCGTGTACTGTGGGCCCCCAAAAGAAGCGAGACTTTGGCGGTCTTGTTTTTTTGGGGGGAGGAGCGGTTCTCGGGAACAGGGGGCGAAAATGTTTGTACTTGTACGCACTCACTTATAGTAAGCGAAAAGCAAAAGGGGAGAAAAAAAGGAAAAACTCACTTTGGACACGTTGAGGAATTCTTCAAGATTTACCAACTCATGCAAGCGGAGCGTTGTCCACAGAGGCTGGTTGTCCTCACAGTCTCTACAAACACAGGCAGCAGGGGGAAAATGGGAGTCCAACCTTTTTTTTTTTGCCTTTTTGCTCGTCACTTCAGAGATGCGTATGGCATGCCGTACCTGTAGATGTCCGAGACGCTGATGTTGGTTTTCAAGCCGAAAGTCTGACCTAGTTCCGGGATTAAGTCCGAAGAATCGATGACCTGTGGAGAGAAGCAACAACACTATTAGCCCGTAATAACATTAATGTGCGTCCCGGGGTGTTTCAAGACACACTGGGGGGGGGGGTTTAAAAATAAATAAATAAATAAACAAAGCTATAAGGGGCTTTCAGGTTGTCCTTGCTGTGGACCAATGTAAACAGCCGTCTTTTTTTGGGGGGGGGGGGCTCCATTTCTAGCTCGGGGGCCCTAGGCAATGGCCCAGTTTGCCTGCCCCGTTGCAACGTCTCTGTGTGAGCCTTGTTGTATGTGTGTGTGTGTGTGTCTGTGTGTGCGCGCGCTTGTGTTATCGCTACCTTCAGCAGTTGTCCGTCGCTCCAGGGCCGACAGAGGAGGGTGTATATGTTCCCGCCCAGAAGAAAGAACAGCAGCACCACTATCATGAAGAGCCAGGAGAAGAGGAAGCTGAAACCCGCCCCCCTGCAGCCACGCCCGGGTCAAAGGTCAAACAGGTGCACAGTTGACTTTCTCTCACTGAACAACCACGCAAACTGCATGACTAAAGGTTTAACAAACAAAAAAAAGAAATAAAAATGAAATCACACTCACATCATCAGGAAGGTTCCTCCACAGTCGGCCGTGCAGGAGCGCTTGGTGGGGTCGGCCGAGGGCGAAAGACCCAGAGGGCCCAGCACCAGACCCAGGAGGTTACACACCACGACCATGAGCACCACACAGCACATGGCAACACACACTGCCCACCTGGAGAGGGGTACACGCACGGTGAGGGAATCGGCGGGTGTTTCCTCTCATTGATCACGCGCGTTGCCCGCTTGCGTTTTTACCTGATGTCCTCCGCTTTCTCCACCTGCGAGGTCACGCCGCTGATTCCTCCGTGCACCTTGTTCAGTGTGTCCGACACGTTTGTTAGAGCCGACAAAGGGAGGTTACTGGTCACCTGTGAGATCTGTGTGTTTATTTCACCCAGCAGCTGCTTACTTTCTAAAGACACACACACACACACACACACACACGCACTTGTTTTTAAAATGGATCATATTCAGCTATTCATATGAAGAGATTAATATTTCAATGAGCTTGAACTTACTTTGAACCAGATCCTTGGTGTCATTGGTCACCCTCTGGGGGATGCTGTTGTAATAGTTCTTCACCTGAAAGGCAGGATAGTGTTTAACTGTTTCTAAATTAAAGATTTTTTTTTTAAGACACATTTAATGCAGTTTTAGTCGGGTACAAAGAAAAGCCTCTGTCTCAGGTAATGCAATTATCTTTGGTTTAAAAAAATTAATACATATTCACACTCCTCCCTCAATCTGTCCACTAAGTCTGATATGTTCAAAGCGGGTATGGGTGTCATAAAGATGGAGGCTCGATGATGTTATCTTCGGGGAAGGGGGGGGGGGGGGGGGGGTGC
>JAFBJU010000700.1:461449-505396 GCA_016785305.1 Colistium nudipinnis | reverse complement strand
GGGGGGGGGGGGGGGGGGGGGCGTCACTGACCTCCTCGAATTTTGCCGTGAGATTGATGTTCTCCACTTCATCCACGGAAGACATGAGCTCACGTAAACTGGGGACCTGGGAACAATCGTGTCATTCGTTAAACCGACAGAAGGGGGCAGCAGAGGCACGTTTTCAATGCCGTGCCCAGGAGCCACATTTGAATGAGGATTCAAAAGAGTAATGAACGGTATCTGTTCTTCTTGTCAAGAGGATGTATTGCCAAGCACGGGACAGGAGATAATAGGAACTGCATGTGTCAGAGACAGAGGAATATCGAGAGGAGTGGAGGAGGAAGTGAACAGATGGGAGGAGGACAACGCCGCTGTACAGACAAAACCAAAAAATGATGAGCAATCCTCAAGTGCCACCGTCTCCTCCTGCGTCAGAGGCCGTTTGATTACAGAAACGGTTCTTCCTGTTGCTTCCCTGTTAATGCCTTCTCACACCCAGCGTAATGACTTCTATATGTGCATTCTGGGGAAACCACCAATGGAAAAAAAATGAAAAAGGGAACACACCCCACCAAGAGACACGAAGTCAGAACTCACAGTGATGTTTGGGTCCATTGTACTCTCCTCGAGCCATGGCTTCAGGGCGTGGCAGCCAATACATTTCGGGTCGTCTAAAGTTTCATTGATGCGATGTGTAACATCGGTTACATTGTCCTGGACGCGATCCATGCTGGACTGCAACCGGGCCAAAGATTGGTTCAGCTGGTGGAGTTGAGCACTGATCATTCTGGTTTCTGCCCCCACACATGAAGAAAAAAAACGTGTCAAGTGTCAGTGTCAAGCACACTTTTAGAAAAATAAAAAGATTGCAACACAACCCCTAAATGATGAATCAGCAGTTCATTTGTTTCCTTAAAAAAAAAAAAAAAACGTGAGATTATAGCTTCAGGAAATGATCAAAAAAGAACCATGATAGGCTACAGGTTAAAATGACATACTCGTCCACAAAAAAAGACAAGCATTTGACAGTAAAAAAAAAAAAAAGACGTACTCCGCTTGCAACATTCCAACAAGACGCGTTGGAAATAAACGGTTTGGGAGCTCCAGAGAGCTGTGCAGTATCAACCCGTGGGTAGGGGTGTCCTAAGGAGAATCATTTCTGTACTTGTACGTTTCTGTGCGTGTGCGTGTCTTTTCTCCTCCTGTCCGCCTTGTTATGCAACAAAAAAAAAATGAATAAAGAGAAAGATCCCTACCTCTGATCTGCTGCCATGATATTTACACAAGATTTTACATGCTCAGGCCGAAACGGGACAGAGCGTGCTGCCACGCCGTACCTTGGTTCAGGAGCGCGAGTGGCTGCAGGGCCTGGCCCAGAGGCACCACGAACCGCTGCTGGATCTCCGCTCCCAACTGAGCGCCGACGTCTTGATTCACACAGGCAAACGAGAGGGTTAACGACGCGACGGGAACACGCAGCGTGTACAGTCAACAAAGGCGCTTCCTCTCCGTGCACAGGATTTGTGTCCCTGTTCTTACCCTGCAGGTTTCTGGTCACCTCCCGTATGGTTTCGGCGCTCTCGTTCAGCACATAGTTAAGTTGCTGGGGATTAGCAGAGGGAAAAACAAACAAGAAGTTTCACCGTGTGCTTGCGAGACACGGGGGTTTGAAATACGACGACGTGACAGGGACGTATAGTCCGTAAGCCCATGGTAAATAGTGGCTTTTTTTTTTTTTTTTTACAAATGTGAAGAAAGAGCAAGAACAAAGGCCCATCTCTCCGTCCGACCTTTTTGCCGCCTGAGCGAAGTGCCCCGACCCTGCTGAGTACACGACCGGTGACTAATCGGTGGACTGACTGGAGAATTGCGGGGCTGTTTGAGCCGCGCACAATAGCTGCCGATTCACAGCAGATTGATGACCAGGCCACACAACACACCACCCAGATTATTCACAGGGCTTGGCTCACGAGCGTTCAGGAGTAAATGTGTCAACCAGTATCGATGAATGCGGCCGCACTGGTGTCCCACACGGTCGACCTTTGTGTATTTCCGTACTTCCGCCTACACCCTTCACATCTATCTAGAGGAATGTTTGTTTGGGGTTTTTTTTTTTTTCTTCTCACCTGAGGCACAGCTGTGATGAAGGTTTGGATGTTTTTTATAGACGCGTTGAGCTGCTCTGGACTCTTATCCACACTCACTGCAAGGGCCTGGTTGCTTTTGAACATACAAATGTTCCCGGCACTAGAAACACACACACACACACACACACACACACACACAGCAGTCTTTTTTGTTTGGTTTGGTTTTTAATGCCGATCTCGTGCAACACGTCATTATGCTGATCAAAACACACACAGCGAGAGCACACGCAGACTCACAGGATAATGACCGTGGTGACCAACGCAGCCCAGTAGAGCGCCCTTCGGCGGCAGTCGACCGAGGACGCCTGCCGCTGGTACATCTTCCCGCCACAGTTGCCACAGCAGCGGCAGCACGCCAAGAAGAAGCCGACCGTGGGCATCAGAACGACGTACAGGGCGCCAATCGCGGCACACACCAGGAAGCCCACCTCATACACCAGGGCCTGCACGACCGGAGGCACACGAGACACACAGATGACGCGCGTGGCCAGCCAGGAGGGCACAGCCGCCAATTTGGAGAAGCCGCGGCGCTCCGTCATCAAAAACATCGAGAGGGGAACACCCAGTGGCGTTTCTGTCCACTGGTGACAGTCCACCGTAGTAGCATGGTGCATGGAAAGGGTTTTTTTTTTTTCGGGCCGACTGGTTTACATATGCACAATAACCCTCCTGCACGAGAGGCTCTCAGATTACACGCTGAAAGCAGCTCTAGGGAGGCTGCGCCCCCCATGTCCCCCACGTGTGCGATAGGTAGGTAAAACCCATGTGCGGTGGCTTACTTCTTTGATGAATTCTTGATTCGACAGCACCTGCCGATAATCGTTGATCGTTTCCAAGACGAGATCTGGAAAGGAGGGGGAGAGAATTTTGCAAAGGAAAGGCTATACGGGGGGGGATATGCGGTCACAAGACTACATATGTGGTGTATATGAGGTCACAAGACACAGAAAGGCAGTTTTTAAAAAGAGACCACCGAGCGAATGGTCCACTCTGCCGCCCTGGGTCACACTCTGCCGCGCGCACAAAAGCCCGACCGCGGGGACAATGCGTCCTGCGCTGCGTCGAAACCTTTACATCTCTCGCTTTGTAGAAGTGGAAGTCCGACACCTCCAGGAAGGCTGGACGGTTTTCCAGGGGATTAGATTATTTAGACAAAAAAAAAAAACAACAACAACAGCCCTGTCTTCTATGGTCCCACCAAGACCGGTTAGTGTGGATATTATTTACAGGCAAGGCAGGTGACAAAGAACCTTCTTCTCCTGTAATTCTCGCCATTTGAGCCAGTTTCACTTCAGACATGCTTGGCATGAATATTTTTGGAAATGTGCCCCTTTTTCTTTTTTCGACTCCGCGTCGCGGGAAATGAAAAATAAATCGATAACTATTGGAGAGAGAGATCCCTCCGCCTCGGGGGTCGACTGGCTCAACGTTAATAAGGCAGGCCCCCTCGAGGGTACGGGGATTCTCGCGAGGCAGACACCCTCGTTTCAAAACCAGCCGTCATTCCATTTGCCTTGCTGGCAGAAACTCAGCAACAACAACAACACACCCACCAAGTGGCATAGACATGGAAGACACAAGCCTCTGAATGTTGGACCCGTGGCCAGCGAATTATTTATTTATTTTTTTCTTTGGTCAATTTTCAGTTTCGTAAAAAGATGAGCCAATGAGGAAGTCATGCACGGAACAGGGAAGGGTTTTATGGGGCCATGAGAACACATCAGAGGGACGGACAATAGAGCTCAGGTGCCTCTTCGGGTCTTAAGTCACACGGAACACTCGCCTCAAAACAACAGCGCGGGACACACAGGTTAAAGATTGACAGGGTGGAACACAAGAATTTCCATTAAGCTATTGATTTACCAATGCCGTCAGCCTTTCGTATGGGCTTGTATTGGCGCAGGGCAGGAGAGGGTGAAAACCGACGGTTTGCTTCACGGCCAAGTAGGGAAGTGTTGCCCGGCACCGGGGGGGCTTGAAAGGCCGAGAATAAATCGTTGAATGCGTTTCGTGAATTGCACCTGGTGGCTTTGTGAACATTTAACCACACTGACCTTCGGGGAACGGGTTAGGCTGGACCGTGTGGAGGAAGGAGTTGACCAGGGGCGTCATGAAGGCCGCGCCGGCGTCCCGTCCCACAGCGTCCTGGTACTGGGGCTGGGGGAGGCCGCGCGGGACGGCGGCTTCTGCACAGGCGGGCCGAGGAGGGCCCTCGCGGCCCAGGCAGAGTCCGAGCAGCATCGCGCCCAGGCCGGCCCCCAGCCTCCAAGCCCTCATGCTCTCACATACTCCCATGTTTACCGGCGAGACAGACTTGGCCTGGACAAAAAAGGTTTATGGCGGATCACTTCAGGGGCGTCATGAAGGCCGCGCCGGCGTCCCGTCCCACAGCGTCCTGGTACTGGGGCTGGGGGAGGCCGCGCGGGACGGCGGCTTCTGCACAGGCGGGCCGAGGAGGGCCCTCGCGGCCCAGGCAGAGTCCGAGCAGCATCGCGCCCAGGCCGGCCCCCAGCCTCCAAGCCCTCATGCTCTCACATACTCCCATGTTTACCGGCGAGACAGACTTGGCCTGGACAAAAAAGGTTTATGGCGGGTCACTTCATGGCCCCGGCGCCGTTTCGTTGCATCTGGAAACACACACACACACTTACGAGTCAGAAGAGCGGCTCCACCGTCTCACGGAAACCCCGTCATCACTGCTCCTCAGAAAATGGGGGGGGGGGTTGCCAGTTTGAAAAACGAAACGCAACTATAGAGAAAGCTCCTGCAACCAATGGTCCAAGGCGACACGGTCCAATTCATGCAAGTTCGTTCGTTCCTACCTCCGTCTTGGTTCTGGTTTTACGTACAAGTTGGGAACAAAGCATAACGGTCGTTCAAGATCAAATCCTTTCGAGCTCACAATCAAGTTCCAAGTTCCATAAGATTAAAGCGATGATCGAGGCATTTTGTCGCTTCCATCTCACGTCGTCTCTCGGTTGACTGCCAGCGTCATTCCCACCACGGTAACGGCCTAATCTCAATCTTGTGCCCAGTCGTTCCCTTGAGAAAAAGGAGTTGGCCACTACGAGCTCATCGAGAGGCTTTCCGTCACGAAACAGAAGGATGTGCTGACATTTCATTTCATTTCCAGCCAACCCTACCCGAAAGCATGCTCATAGAATAGGAAACAAAGATCATTCAAACCTACTATGATGCCCCTCCTGTGTTGTCCACCGCAGACACCCGTGTCATGTTTGACTACCCAAACCCATTGTGGCTTGTGAGTAATTCAAACATTGTTTGGGAGTGTCAGGGCCGTCACTCCCAGACAATGTTTAAATTATTACTCATAAACCTTTATAGGTCCGTGCCTTTTTGTAACTTCCCAAAGGGTAAAGCGGCAGACGAAACTGATTACATTTACTTCCTCCGTTAAAAGCGGGGGGGGGGAAGAAAAAAAAACTCTTCCACCAGTTGCCGTTGATCACGGGTTAACACGACGACTGCGTTTTTAAAACCTTAACCCCGAGGATATTTACCATACAAACCGAGACTCCGGAGACAAGTCGTCTGGGCAGTTTGTCTAGATTTCAGGTACCAGTCGAGGCAAAGGTGTGGGTGTGCGGGTCGAACAGTGAGGGGGGGGGGAGAGGATAGATGGGGGGGAAAAAAAGGCCGAGAGATGTGGAGGAAATGTAAACACAGCCACGTGAGAGCAGAAGGATCATTTCGCAGCTGTCTGTCAGCCTACTCACCCAGCTCCGAGCCCCAGTGAGGCAGTGGGAGGCGTGCGGCTCACACGCGCGCCCTTACAGACCTGAGGGACGACCCGATAGGCTCCGACTGCATCCACCGCCAAGTTGGAGTTGACTGCGTTGCCTGCATGGAAAACATTGGCTCCACGGAGGGAGGGAAAGTGAGGATGGTAGGAGGGAGAGAGGGAGGGCCTAGAGAGAGAGAGAGAGAGTAAGCGGTGGGACGGAATCAACCGGCAGGGTTACCTTAAAAAGGGTTTGTTTTTTTTTTGTCCCGCCCCACTTTGTTTCCTGGTGTGTGTGTGAGTGTGTGTCAAAGGAGTGAAGGAGCCAGCGTGTGATGCTAATATTGGTTCAGGTGGCATATGTCTACTTGATCAAAGAGGAGAAAAAGGGCGGAGCGGAATGGATTTCACCAAATTTAGTCAGCAAATGAACTTTAGGCACAAATAATCCATCCAAGAAACGTTATTGTCATCATTTTTTTACATGAACTTCGACATATATATAAATATATATATATATATATGTTTGTCGTTTTATTTTTCATTTTTAACGATAGACCAGAGGGAAGATTCAAGGACACCTCTCGAAATGGGGCCAAGACAAAATAGAAAAAAAACAATATCTCAGCGGACACCATTGGCAACGGCTGAGGTAGGATATTTTCCCCGCATGTTATCACTGCAATCAGATGGAAGAGATAACCGGCGAACGCGCGCCGAGGGAAACAATCCAACTGTTGTTCTGCGCTAAAAGTATTGGCACAAACAGACAAAACAGCAAACTGGGACAAGACAGTCGGTATCGCTATTGCCCAGGCATGCGTTGGCCGCGTGGTCACCAGGTGCACAGAGGCTCGCTGATCTCTCGTGCCCGGGTTCCCCTGAACGTAAAGTCATCCATTACGGGCTCACCCCTTCAGTCGGGAGATTAAGGGATCAACCGAGCGCTCTGAGGAGAGCAACTTAAAGTGGCTTCGTTGCCCGGAGACAGGCCGAGGCTTCGCCGCGCCGTCACTCGGCGGTCAGGATCATTGTGTCCCCGGAAACAATGGGGAAACTGCGGGGAAGTCCCCCGAGCAAACGTGGAAAAAGACAGCCAGGGCCGGTTGAGTCGGACATTGGTGAAAACCCAATTGCAACCCCAATCGCAAAAGCTACTGTTGGGAGCGCGCACCTGTGCTTTAGGAGAAAAAATGTTAAATCACTCCATCATTTCTGCAGCCTGAAGAGGGTTGGCGGGTAGGGGTGATTTTTTTTTTCTGACACAGCAACAAAACCAAAAAAAAACAACAACTGTGCAAATCAAACAAATGTGAAAAATATTACCTGGCCAAAGAATGGCCCCTGACATGGATCTGAAAAAAACCCCCAAACACTTTGGAGTATTTTGGAGAGGGATACGGCACCATTCGGTGAGGAGCAGCTGAGACGACTCCCGTGTGCCAGGTGGACTGAATCTGTCATCAACGGCAAAGGCTGATTTAAAGCTGTTTTGCTGCAACCTGTTGTCATGTTATAGTTCCCTTAGCCTAACATTTTTATTTTTCTGTGTTGTCGTAGTTCTCAATTTTTTTTATTTTTTTTGTCACCGTCACAAAAAACGAATGAATGTAACTTAAGTTGAGATGATCGCATCGCACACCAGATTCCGAGGCTTCGAACGTCTGTTGGGTCCATTTTTGAAATGCCCGGCGAATACACCTTTCCGAGTCCTTTTCCAAAAATAACCCCCACAGCTGAGCCCATCTGTTTTCCTGTGAAAATGCTTCTCCGTGCATGAACCATCAACCACAGAAACCAGGCAGAAAATAGATACGATATCACCCCCACAGGTTATAGCTGCATTTTCACTCCGTGTCTCGCGTCCACTAACATTCCATAATTAATGTTAATTAAGGACAATAACAGCGCTGACAAACTGCTCCCAGGTTAAATTTGGTATCATCCTGGTGAACTGATAAAACACAAGAGACTAATGGTGCTGGGGACCAGGAATACCGATGGATACACAGCAGCCTGCAGCTCAGTGCGGGTTCTATGGACAGTATGTGTAAAGAGGGAGGAATTTCTGACGGGCTGTTGTGAGGCTGTGAGCGACCCCTGCCGGGAGAGTATGTGTATCGCTGTCATACGGCCGTCAGCTGGGATCTGAGACGGGCTGAAGCTTTTTGGCCCATTTTATTTTTGACGTGTGTCGACGACAAAAAAAACCTGACCAAGCAGCAACGTCGGCTTCCCCGTGCTAATGAAACATCCACTCAATTTGGCGTTTTGACCTCTCATGAACAGAACTGATATGAACACCTAAAACGCACCCAGGAAACGTGCAGAGGGCGGGAAGATGAGGGTAATTAGCCGGCGTGGCACCTCACACGAAGCCTACGAGGCTCGACGTTGGCGGACGGCACACGACACAAACGGAAAAACCCAGAAAGAAAAAAAGACAACTTAGAGGTTCACGTTTTCTCTAAATGTGGTTATTTATTGGTTTTCAGTGCATCTGTTAATTCAGATAGACCAGAAACCTACAACAGCAGAGAACGGCTATTAAATATCTCTTTACTGTGACCATATTGAACCGATGTCATAAACGGGTCCGAATGACCTGGGAGGCGCAACGTCAAGGAACAAAAGTAATGGAATGACCTCCATGAGCATCAACTGACTCGGCAGCCCCACAAACTCCTCCATATATTATCATGGGTATTGTACAGGTGGGTCGGACCTAAACAGAACGTCCGTACATAGAAAAATAAATACAGTTTGCTAAAATGAGGGCAAAATTATTTTTATCAGTGATTGTACCATTAAAAATCACGTTTAAAAAAAACTTTTAAGAGGCTTTTCATCTCTTTACATTAGATTGGGTTTCTCATAGTTCTAGGGAGGAATACATAGAATAACTTTTACAGAAATGACTAGCTAAAAATATACAAGCACAGACACAAACAAAGTAAAGCCAGCAAAAATGATTCTTCATAAAACAGCGCAGTGTAATCAATATCTAAAGACTCTTTACATGTAGCTCCTTGGTCTGCAGCTTTCTTAATTGTGATTAAAAACATTTCTGGGAAACTTAAGTTAATACAAAAGTTTATTTTTTTTATTTTATTTTTTTTTTTCCTATTTTACAATCCTGTCAAAACTTGTCTTTTTTAAAATATTTTGAGTAGCAAATTTGAGAAGTTCACCGTCATTGTGTCGTCTGAACAGAGGAACCCCCAGATAGAGATTTGAAAACAAAGCAAACAGTTTTGCAATGGCGTGACAACAGCTCCAAACTAGACGCTCGGCGGGAAACTTTCGGTGGTTCAAATGGTTTCGAGGGTGCCGCTTTGGACTCGCCTCAAATCTCCTCAGCACTGAAGCCAATGGACCGGGTGACAGTGTGATGTCGGACACAGATGGATGACATAATCGAGCATAGACTTACATGAAAGTTATTATCATCACAATAAGAATGACCTAACAGCAATACTTACACATCAATATACTGCGGGCTTCGGATGTTTTACAGTTTTACATTAGCAATAATAGAAGAGAGAGAGAGAGAGAGAGAGAGAGAGAGAGAGAGAGAGATAGCAATAATAGAAGAGAGAGAGAGAGAGAGAGAGAGAGAGAGAGAGAGAGAGAGAGAGAGAGAGAGACAGAGAGAAAAAAAAAAAGATACACCGTCAATTCATAAGAAAAATAGATAGGAGTTTAATTGTGGAAAAACAGTGCAAAGAATATTGGAGGGGGGTGTTTTTGTTTGCTTGCTTGTCTATTTTTTAAGAAATAGTTTACAAAAATAAAAAATGAACGGAAAAAACAAGTCTAAAACATAGAAAATGAAAACACACATCTGTAGCGTCTGGTGCTCTGGTCCAGACCTGCTGCATACCACCTCTCTCCAGAACCTCAATGTTTTATGCTGCAAGTGTAGTTGGGTATGTGTGTGTGTTTGCGTGTGTGATGTGTGCGAGAGAGAGCGAAAGAGAGAGAGAGAGAAAGCAAGAGAGAGGGAAAAAAAAAAGAGAGAGTATGTATGTGTGTGTGTGTGTGTGTGTGTGTGTGTGTGTGTGCGTGTTTAAGATTTAGCGTAGTGGTTCTCAACTCCGGTCCTCAAGCTCCGGCACTGTACAGGTTTTTGTTCCAACCAGGTCCTACAAAAACAAATAATTGAGTTTTTAAAAGCCGAACGTTCAATTTCGATGCTAAAGAGTGCACACAGTTCTCTGCAGCCTGCAAAAAAATAAGTTATTTGAAAGCCTTAGCATTTCCTCCCTGTGACATGAGCACAACAGAAACAGCGAGGTGCGTCGTCAGGGAGAAGCGCACACCCGAGAGACCCGAGGTTGGAACAAGAACCCACTGAGGCGGTCGCCGCGGCGAGCACTCGCGAATCAGGGCGCGCCAACTTTGGGCCCCAAGCGCTGCGGTGGGCCACAATGGCGGGTCAACACACACACACACACACGCACGCACCACACACGGCCACCGACTGGTGCCGAGCGGACGAGGGCCAAGGCTGAGCACCACAAATAATGTGCGACAGTGTGAGGGAGCGAGAGTGGGATTCTGCCGACCCTGTCCTTCGTGTGGCCGTTCCCCCTTTTAGTCTTTATATAAAAAAAATAATAATAAAAATAAAAAATAAAGATACCGGGGAAAAAAAGCAAACGAAAATTCAATGAACAAGAAGTAATCGAGGCTACCCTCCCTGACTCCTCTCACTAACATTTTGGCTCAGGCAGGTCTCTGTATTTTTTTTTTTTTTTTTTAACCGTCGGGAGAGGGGGGGAAAGGGGTGGGGCTTGCTGGGCCTTCAGCACACTACTGAGATGACTGGGAGTTGTCGTTCTTGCTCTCCTGACTGGAGGGGGCCTTGTTGTTCCAGGGTGAGTGCGCCCCCAGTGCAGGCGAGCTGGTGAAACTGTCCTCATCCTCCAGGCCGTTCGCCCCATCGAACTGCGCGTTCTCCAGCCGCGTGATCAGACGCTCGTCCTCGTCACCAAACTCCCCTCCCATCAGAGTGGGCTCTCCCACCATCATCACGTCCTAAAGGGGACAGCAAGGGCCGGTACACATTATCCCCATAATGCAGGGGGGGGGGGGAATGCGCGGAATGACTGGCTGCCCGGATGAGCTGTGCGACCGTACTGGGTTCAATTCCAGAGTTATACATTAACCATAACTGCTGAAAAGCCTTTGTATTGATGCTTCAATTTTAGGGGGTATTCTCTGTCCGCTGACTCGGAAGCCAATCGGCACGGGACAATGCGTTAACGCGGCATCTAAACCGACGAGCTCAGCAGTCCGTGTGGCCCTGGCTCCCTTTTCCAAGAACCAGGGCGGACGGGCCCTCCCTACTGGCCAGCAGTGGGCATCCCTGATCCTCGAGTGCTGCAACACAGGGGGGGTTGGGGGGGGGGTCGTTTCATTCCACCTCGGGTCTCGTTCGCTCAATCATGCAACCGCACAAGCAAAAGACAGCAGCGCTGTGTGAATCGTGTGCTCCGATATGCTTGGTGGCCACTCTAGAAGCCAACGTGGACACAGCAGATTTAGAGAGAGAGTGAGAGAGAGAGAGAGATAGAGAGAGAGAGAACCTCACTGTCCCACCGGAAATCAGAGCAAGGAACCCCAGCCCTGGCCCCCCAAAAATACAACTAACCATTAGAGACCAGAGATCACTGGCACCCCACTCTATATAAAGCCATTAGACCATCACTGGTTCGGGGTGGGGGGGTGGTCTAAAAAAAACAAAAAACGAAATATAATAATCCTCATCAGAAGTACAGAAATCTCTCCCTACCCTCCAAGGAATTCAAACACCACAGAGAGGGCTTCTCTACACTGGCCTGGAGCAATGCCTACTCTTGGCCAAACCCATAAATAACTTTCTGGCCTCCTTGCCTTCCTTCCTAATCCCCCCACCCGCCCTCTGGTCCTGCACGCGGCTGCGCAGACGGAGGTGAAGCAGAGGCAATGCTGGCAGGTACCTGGTTGGAGAGCGAAAAGCTGTTGGCTGGACTCTTCTTTTTGCTGTTGTTGTTGTTGCCGCCTCCGCCGGTGCTCACGGTGCTACCACCGGACACCTTCCTTTTCCGCCGCTTGTTGGGCGCTTGTCTGGCGGGTTCAGCTAAAAGTACAGAGAGAGAGAGAGAGAGAGATAGTTTTCAACTCTTATACTTTATGTGTATTTGGGTCTCTGTAAATAGGGTGTTTTCTCGGCCTGTTAAAAGCCTTTGCAAGTCATGCACTTGCAGCTAGATTTTTAGGCGGGTACCTCCATATCTAACTGAATGTTAGGTAAACACGCGACGCAAGCGCAACCGACAATACCACAATGTGCCTGTGTGTGTGTGTGCGTGTGTGTGTGTGTGTTACCTGGGGGGGCCACCATTCTTTGCCACTTTTGGAAGAGGCAAGTCTTCAGGCAGTCTCTGGGGCTCAAGCTGTAGGTCTTATGTCTGGACATCAACTCCTGCATGGGCTCCAAGATCACACAAAGCTTGAGCGGAGACACAAAGTATCTGCGTTAGATTGTGGCCCGTACGGTCAGGAGGTTCATTATTATTATTATTATTATTATATTATTAAAAATATTCATCAGGCGAATTCAGGTAGCACGTGGCAATATTCCCTCGGTGTCTACATAGCGGTCCCGCGCATTTGTCTAATGTTGAAGATCCACTCCAGTCACACAAACAATCGTGGGGTTACAAGAGCAAAGGTTTTGGCTTACACGGAGGTAGTTGAGCGTGGAGTTGGACAGGCCGCAGCGAGTGATGTTTTTCGCCAGCTGATCGAGCATCTGGGGATCCTGCGTGATTGAGTCAAGCGGTGAGATGAATGAAGGACACAGGCAGGGCGCGTCTCCGTTTGTGTTGACGACGTGGCGCAGAAAACTCACGTGCATGGCCAAAATGCTCCTCGGCAGGACCTCTCTGTGTTGTCTGATGCTGAAGTGCCACGTCTTGATCCTCATCATGTCATCGAACATGAACTCTAGGTACAGACGGCCCTCCACACACACCTTATCCAGAGGAGAGGATCACAGCTTAGACGTCACAATGCCAACGCCGACAACAACAACAACAACAACAACAACAACAACAGGCGAGACGTTCAGACGTTAAACATACCTGCGTGAACATGGGTTTGCCGTTCTGGGTCACCATGGTGCACTGGTCGCAGTCGAGGGACACAAAGTTACTGTGGAAGGACTCCTTTGGGTGCTTCAGCACGTAGAAAAGCTCAGTGGCGCCCCCTTCAAAGATGCTTCGAAAGTAGCGCGGGATCAACGTCCTGCCGATGGCTGGGGATAGAAACGTTCGATTCAATGATCAGGAATTTTCGGTCTTAACATTTCCCACAAGACGTCGGAGATCATCTCGACTCACTGTATCGTTTGGGTCCATCTTCCAGACAGAACGTGATGGTGAGCATGGCGTCATCCTCAAAGAACTCCGTGGTGAAGGCATCCCACCAGAGATTGTCACAGTCCTGAAAGTAGAAGAACCATAAAGGTCTTTTTTTCGCAACCCCCCCCCACCCGACAAAAATGTACTGTATTCGTTGTACTATACGGACAGAAAAGACCAGCTCCTATCGGCTTTTCAGAGCTCAGGCAATATATAGCAGAGCTCTAATTACATTTTTATCAAGGTCAGATAATCCAAATTAGAATAATTACAAACCTAATGTGAATCGAGTCTGGTGGTTGTTGGGCTAAATTGCCCACAAAATCCCACACATGGTGGGAAAAATTCAGAGAAGGCAAATCCAAAGGCACGTGAACAGTACAGACGTTCACAGAAGCTGCGCGACTGTGGCACAAATGGTCGCGACAAACTATGTTTTTTGTGAGCAAACTGCTCGGGGCGGAGCAGACACTCACCTCCGTCCAATTCTGTAGTCTTTTATTCAGCTCATATATCCTGTAGTCTGTCTGGTTCCCATACGGTGTGGGTCTCCTGAAACAGGACGCGACATTCAACTCTCAGTGACCTTTTCCACACCCGCAGTGCAAACAAATGCATGAACCAGGAGCATTCGTAAATTATGAATGAAATACGGGTAAGCTTAATGTCGCTTTTAACTACAAGTACTGACTCACGATTAAAGCATCACTGGACTTACCCCATGCCGGGCTCCATGTATGATGGGGGGTACATGGGTGTAGGCCTGGGACAAAAAAAAACAACAACAATTATTTTCAAAGAAATCACCAAGTAACACCAAGGATGTGAGCTTTTCGTACTATGTGACAAATGTGTAAGATCTAAATCTTTATTCTAACCGAAAAGAAGAAAAAAAAAAAAAACTGCTTAGAGGCAGCAGCGTGTTTAAAGGACGAATTTAATAAAAGCCTCTTAATTAAACTACATTTTCCTTCCTTCATTTTTGCCGCACTTTCTCCTGATTTTATTTTAACATCACTCCCAAGGATGCGTTCATCAAACAGGGAGAAGCATGCGCAATGTGCTGCGAAACACGGTGAAATATAAATCCGCAAGACATCAACAACCGTCGTTGTGTGTCCCAAAAGAGAAAAGGAAGAAAAAAAAAAGAAAATGCACAAATATTCTCTGACAAATATTGAGGTCAAGGGGAAACAAATTCTGCCCTAGTTTTAGAAATCCCTTCCTTTTGACAGATGTCGTGCCCTGACCCAAACCTACCCCACATCTCTGTCCAGCATAGCGCCTGGGTGGAAGGGGGGGAAGCTGCCGCCGTTGGGGGGCTCCTTAGGAGAGTACAGCTTGAATGACTTTGACGAACAGCCTGCACACAAGCATAGGGGCAGAGGAGAGGAGAGGAGGAGGAAGAGGAAGGGGGGGGGGGCAGAGATTTAGAGGAGATTTAGCTCATTCAAATCACAGCATCATCTATGTAATCTAATCTGGGATGATTTTGTTAGAGATTTACTCAAATCAAAAAAAGCCCGCTGCCAAAAACAATTTCCTGCCGCTTTCATTATCTAATGTATCTTCAATCTGGGAAATGGGCAAGAAAACAAATCATCATCATCATCATCATCATGATGAGGGTGGGTGGGTGGGTGGCTGGGGGGGACAGCAATATTTATTAGCCTGCAGAAAACCAGAGAAGCAATCAGTGTAGACCAGGGGAAACACAAGTGAAGGAGATGGTCTGGCGTTTTCTTTTGTGTTCCTGTATCATCCGTACCGTAACCGAGAACCCACTTCTCTGCATACAGCCTCGTGTGATCCTAGCCATGTTATCCTGCACTGTGTGTGTGTGTGTGTGTGTGTGTGTGTGTGTGTGTGTGTGTGTGTGTGTGTTTCTCCCCCTCTAGTTGCCTCTTCTACCCATCCCCCCACCTCCCTACCCGGGCTGTTGTTAACCCTTTTCTGCCCGGATGAGGCATTCATGTTCAAACAATTTGGGGCTGTGGGAAAGCATCCATCCTCTCTCTCTCTCTCGACTCAATGAGATCTCACTGGCCTGCAACTGACTATAATGACATCAACACACCGAAGATGTTTCATACACAAAGAGGAAAGAACAATCGAGCCCTGCAAATTTGACCCCAGGCTGCGCCATCACAACCGCCCACAACATTTTCCAGCACAGTCGGAGAGGGATATAAAGCGCTGTGTAAAAGGAATTGAATATATGGAGAGAAATCCATAATAGAGAAAGGAGGTGTCGACAACAGAGAGATCGTTAAAAATCCCGACTGCTTCCCGGTTGTGTCCACGCACGACATCACAGCTTTTACGACGGGTTTCCTCGCTAACTAGGTCATTCCAACGGGCACATGAAGGCTGGTGTGCGTTTACATTGTTACTTTCACTCAAAATCACAATTTGTGTCACAGCTTGGCAAATGGTATGGTGATTTTGGCCAATTAAAATAGACAGGAAGTAGAGGGGGGGGGGGGGGGGGGGGGGGGGGGAAAAAAAAGTTCAATTTCATACAAAACTGATGTGTGTGTTTTTTTGGGGTAAAGTACTTGCTGAACTGATGTTTCCCCACAGGCAGAGGGGGTCCGGACAAATACAAACGGTGGGGAGAAAGGCGAGAGCTGGGTTTAAGTATTCCCGTGTGAGCTCTGATCAGGCTCTCCTCCTTCACAGCCTCTCTCTCTCTCTCTGGGCTCCTCCAACAACTACAACTCCTCCTTAATTTACTTTCACCCCCTTTCTTCCTGGCTGCGGTATACCCCGGAGAGTCATGGCAGGTCACGTTCTCCTCCCCATTACTATGGAGGCGAACCTGTTCGGGGGCATCCAACAATGGTTTTCTATGCCTTACCTCTGACCTATGGACCCCCCCCCCCCCACCCCCCCCACCACCACCACCACCAGCCATTAGTCCCAGACAGCATTCAACCCCACATGATGAGGCTTTGTTTAGTCTCAATTCTATTCAACAATGTGCATAACACCATTTCCACTGACAACCATCGCGTACCCGAATGTCATTTGCTGTCAAATAAAAAGCATTTTTATCTCTCGCATGCCCCGATTATTCTGAAACAGTCTGCTAAATCGCTGACGTACAGGTGAACTCTCACTTCTAACAGGCACTGCCACCCCCACACCGATCTACACAGTAACTGCTGACTATAGATCACAATGCAACACACATCGCATGTGTAGATCATAATAATAGCATCACATCAGTGCACAAACGCCGTCTCGCTGAAAGGCAGTCCCGGGGCAGCGTTGCGAGTCGAAGTACACAAGGCAGATAACGAGCCTGAGAAACGATCCAAAAACGAAGGTGGGCTTGTGGTGCACGAGCCATCCAGACCAGATTAACGATGGGTACATTAATCGGGTGCAGTTTAGTCCGCCCAAACTCTTCGCGGCGAACAATGGAGCTGCAGCCGGAGGCTGGCCTTCAGCCAGTGACACATCCACAGCGACGCGCAGGGGAGACTTCCTCACACGCATGCCCCCGATCGTGGGTGCACACGCACCGCGGGGTGTGGGAGAAGTCATCTGGCGCCTACCATGCAGCGCCGGGCGCGCACCGAGCCGCAGGGCCGCGCTCGTCAACCGTTAGCAGAGGACGGATGCCATTGCTAAGCTATTAACCTGCTCGCTACAAAATCTAAGCTAAGCTACATCCACTCAGTAAAATCATTAACCCCCCGACCCCCCCGCCGGTGCTTGTTAACGGTCACATTCGGCGTTCCGTCATGAACCGCCGGCGGCGGTGAGTAAGTTACCTGCAGAGAAAAGTCCACCGTAACGCGGTGTGGCTCCGCACCTCGGCTCGGTGCTGCAGCGGTAGCCGCTAGCCTGCTCGCTGCTAGCCGGGGCGGCTGGACGGGGGAGAGCCGAGCGCTCGCGCCGTCGCTCCTCCGATCCCCAAACAAGTCGGCCCGCGGCGGGAAGTGACACGCGGCCGCCGGTTCCCTCGGTTCCTGTCCGATCCACGCGTCTCTAATGTCACCAGCCGGGGCTCCGGTGAAGCCGACCTACTACCACCACTAGTACTACTACTACTCCAGGACCCTTTGTTCCTGCCAGCCGAGACACGAACAAACAACCGCCCCGCCTCCTCCGGGATCCCCCCGCCCCTCCCGGGCCTCCCTGTCCCGGAGACGTCAGAGTGGGACCAGCCTGGTCCCCCAGGTGTTGTCGGGGAGCATTCAGCCCGTGTCCTACAGTGGGACACGGGATCTTATTTACAGCCTGACACTGTATCGATCGCGCGTCGGCTCGCTATTTATTTCGCCCCTTAGTTGTTTTTTTTTTGTTTTTTTTGGTTGGGTTTGTTTTTTTTCTTCCGTTGTCTCGCTCTGCTCCGAGATTTGTGATTTTTTTTTTATGAATACAGTTTTCCCAGCGCGGACCCCATGCGTGTCGGCGAGGAGGTAATTAGACCGCCATAAATCCAAATCGGAAGTCCTGCTGATCATTTTATCAGATGCTGTTGACTCTCCGCTGAACCGA
Organism: Colistium nudipinnis; assembly: GCA_016785305.1. NCBI lineage: Eukaryota > Metazoa > Chordata > Actinopteri > Pleuronectiformes > Rhombosoleidae > Colistium > Colistium nudipinnis. The sequence goes on along the minus strand of JAFBJU010000700.1, from coordinate 487,604 downwards.
TATTAGAGGCCTATTCATAAGACTGACTCCTCCCCCGGGGGGTCCACGAGTAAGCTTTGATTACGCGTCATTGTTTGTGTGTGCCTGCAATAACAGCGATGCCCCCTTCCCGCACGTGCTTCAGTCATCACCCGGGCTCATGTTAGGTAGGAGTTCAAGTAAGGCACTTTCTTGTGGATAAACGGCACTTTTTCCTCCTTCCAGTCTTGGTTAAACAGGTCAGGATTCTATCCAGGGAAAACGGCAGCAGCTTAGAGTATGTTTTTTTTTTCTTGGATTTTAATAATGATGCATTCTGCTTGCGGAATAAAGGGATGGCATTTTTGCTCGACCTACGTGAACTACCACCGCTCGCTGAGCGCCGCACGGTCCACACTTTAACAATGCCAAAATGTCAAATTCCTCAGCATTCAATCCACGTGGGGGTCAGCTCCAGAGGGTCTGATAGCACCGTTGGGTAACTATGTGGCCACGACTAGTTGCCTAGATGTGCTGTTTAATTGAGGCCAACTTGAAGTTTAGGAAAATAAAAAACGATTGAATCCACTACACACTCAAACCCCTTTGGAGCACACTCCCGAGCGTGCAATAGCCACAGGTTGTGCGAGGGGATACATCTGCCGCCTCGCGCTTAATCAATAACCTCTCTCGTGTTTACAAGCAATACATCTGAAGTGATCTCCGAGTGCTTTTAAAAGTCAATTTGTTTTGCGGCTTTCACTTGAGCCGGCCCATCAGTCAGTAGAATAATATAAATGAGGAGCGCAGATGAGTGCATTAAAGCAAAAGCATTTCATTGAGAGAGTAAACACTCCTGACCCCCGCCAGTCAGTCTTACCGCATAAAACCCCACACGACCCAGCAGAGATATCTCATCAGCCGCGGACTGCGTTAAGTGTTTGGATTGTCAAAGACACTGCCACAAAGCACTGATCAATGCGCATTCCATTATTTAACATATCTCGATCTGCTTGGACCCACTGTTTCACGCTATGACACCACCGCCGGGGAATATTTCTGCCAATTTTTTTCGATTTCAGACATGGCTCCCTCCAAAGCGTGGCGTCTTCTCTTATAGCCACGATTACCATTGCCTCACTCACCAAACTGAGAGCTCTCTTTAGGTAGAGTGACTGGCCTCCAAATAGAGTCGCCCTTGTAGTTATAACAAGAAAAATAAAGGGTACGTCAGTTAGAAGGGGGAATACAAAGGAAATACTAAGGCATTTTAGTTATAACCACATACACTGTGTATAGGTTCAAACACAGGCCCAGATGGGACCTCTCGTTGAATACAAGGATTCCCCAGTCTGCTGTCTGTTCAGCAGTTGATGGACTGACGTGAAGTCGGCATGATGGAGCAGCATCTCCCTCTGCTGGCAAATACAGCCAACATCTTCCTCATGCTTCACAGACCGGGGTGTCCACAATGTACGCCGTTCACAAGTAACACAAAGTTTTTACGGGAAAAAAAATATCTCTTCACATGTAGTAAGATCTTTGGCTACGATTTTCCCTGTTTCGTGATTATAACTTCCAGTCCTTCTTGACAGGCTTGTTGCACTAGTCCAAGTTAAAGACTTGGGCCTCTGAATGAGGTCTGCGTTTGTATTTCCAAGAAATGATACTGCACGGCACAACATTTGGGCTATGTCATTAATTCATGTAAGGGTAATTGTATTTGATAAAATCCCATTTTATACTCATTCAATACACATATAGAGCCAAGTCTTTCTTAAGTCCCCCGTGCTGATGAACTCTCTTATATTTATAGCTATCTATTTCCTAGGGCCACTTTTCATGTGCTGTTTAATGGACTGCATAACATTCCAATCGAAATGTGTTATCATGGAATATAATTAGGTGGTATCAAATGTAGAAATGGATTTCCTTCTTAAGAATCTATTATTCAAATAAACTCGATGTACAGGCGCACCGCCGTACGGACCTTACACGGGGTCAGTCATCTCCAGACATATGGTACACACGTAGACTCATGACGGTGAGCGGGAAGTCGGACGTCTGAATGAAGTGCTTGTGAACAGCATGTTCAGATTCACGTCGCTGCTTTCTCTCGATACCACAGCGCAGGCACAAACCTGTCAGGGAAACAGTTGCGACACCTGACTGGTGGTGATAACAACATGACAGCAGACAGCAACCGACACGGACTGCACCCAGGAGGATGCTGCTGGGGCTCGGCAAGGGGGAAGTGAAACAGCACATGTCGGAGATAAACCGAGGGGATAACCAAAGAGACCGTGTGGCGTGGCAGAGGTGGCTGATGTTATTATAATTTTTTTTTTTTTTAAGACAGCGTCTCCTGTTGTACGAACACCCAGAGAACAACGCTATGCGCCCCTGGAAAAGAAAAAAACGCTCAGGTCTTCTCGTGAAGTGAGCAGCAGAGAGTGTCGTAATGATGTTATTTTGAGACACCCGCTTGGAGCCGCTCGGCGGATAATGAATGATGAAACAACTGTGACACAGCAACAGCACATTTCCCACAATATGGACATTTTTCTCTGGCTCATCACATGAAGCCCTTCGTTCAAATCATCAACACATGTCATGATGGTTTGTATATGGTGTTTGCACAGCAGTCTTGAGTCCACACTCGCACACCCGCACGCGCACACACAGGTGGCACAGAGCTGGAGCACAGAGCTGGTAAACGGCACCTTTTGTTTTCAGCAGAGCTCTGTTTCAGTCTGAGCCCTGTTGCTGCCTCGTTCGCAATCAGAGCTGCCTTCGGGTTTAAAGACTCTGCGTGTCGCGCATTACTCACAAATAAAAGGTGCGCTTTGATAGAGAATCCTTTTTAGACTCCCACACGTTTACTCCCCCCGCCTGGCACACACACACACACACACGCCAGCTTTCCTCCACGCCATTCTGTCGGGCCTGCAGCAGATGTGACATCACTACAGAGCCCCCCCCCCCATCTCTGACTCCCCAGCATCTCTGTCTCCCACGCATTCCTTCTCTCTCTCACTGCCTCTGCGCACGCACACACACACACACACACAGCCATTTTGATCTGGCAAACAAGATCTGAGACTCACTAGTATAGAGAGAGAGAGAAAAAGAGAGGAGGGGGGATGAGGAGAGGGGAAGTAATGAGGAATGGGAGAGGGAAAGCAAGAAAGGCACAGGCGTGTTGTTGTGTAATGGTATATCAAAAAAGCCCAGGCTGTTTGGCTGCCATTTTGGCTCTGCTTTAAGCCACTTTTCTCCAATCAGCAGCCATGTGACTTTCTGCATGAGGTAACAGCGCTGCTACTGCAAAAGGCAGTGGGCAAAGGATGAGGGAGTGACAGAGAGAGAGAGAGAGAGAGAGAGAGAGAGGGAGAAAGAGAAAGGGGAAGAGGGGGGGGAGGCTAGAAGATGGGTGAGAGAGGGAGAAAGTGGTGAGCAGAGGGGAGTGCATGGTTGAGTGGATGCATGTGAAAATGAAAGAGCGGGGGGGTATCTTCAGCTCACAGGCAATCTATTTTTACCATTTAGTTGGAACAAAGGATGTGATTGGCTCCAGCGTGTTAGGACGGATCTCCTGCATGCGGCGAACAAAGCCTTAAAAAGGCTGATTCACAGCAAAGTCACAACAACAGCGGGACGCCGCAAGGGTTGTCAATGAACCAGACAGGACAAATCTGGCCCTGCGCAATTTCCCACATGTCTGCAGACACGCAGAACACGTTCAGTTCAAAGCCCGACAACGTTTCGAAACCACTAACGAGAGAGAGACAAAAAAAAAAAGACGACCGCAATAAGGTGACAAAAGAAAGCGATGCCAGAGGAAGCGCCGATGTGTTGAGATGCACAAAGGAGGGGGGACGATCTTCCAGCCACCGCCGTCCAAGAATGTAAACAAACCAGCCTTCATTTGTAATGATTATAGTTCACAAAGCACGCACAGACAGGGAGAGAGAGAGAGAGGGAGAGAGAGAGAGAGAGAGAGAGAGAGAGAGAAACTGAAAACCGCTGTGGGATCAATGTTGCTCTGCGGTTATCTAAGATCAACTGGCCCCAACGTGTCCCGGCAGGATCCTCGTGGTGGAGGGTTCACGTGTGTCCCTGCGTGAGCGTACGTGCGTGATGCATGTTTGCACGCATGCCTGCTCCGTGTGAGGCTCGGCGCGCACATTGTGCGGATCTCCCCGGGGTGAGCCTCTCTCTGTCTCTCTCTCCCTCTCTCTCTCTCTCTCTGTACGCCCCTTCAACGACATATGGATGCCATTAAAAGTTTCTGCTCCACTGTAGAGTCTGTCAACAGAGGCAGGAGATACTGGAAAACTACAGAGGAGAGAAACGGGGGTGGGGGGGGGGGGACATCAAGCCGAGGCCCTCTCTGATATTATTCCATCCGATAGCCTGCTACCAATGAATCAGAGCAACCCCATTTAAAAGGACACCGACACCCTAATTCAATCCGCCTCGTCTGAGTCCCCCCCCCCCCCCCAGCAGCCCCCCCCCCCCCCCCCCCCCGAGCAGATGCTACGATTCAATTTCCAGCTGCAACTCGCTCCCTCGTGCGGCCCGCAGCCCGTCCCCTGGCACCGCGAGGGCCCTCGCGCTGCGCGCAAGGCAACCGTCTCTCCACCGCCGGCTCTCACTGGGGCACCGCTCACTGAAGAGGGATTTCTCTCCAGCGGGTCGGGAAAACCGCTGGAGAGAACAGGTCACAGGTCGCTGCCAAAGACGTGTCGGGAAAACACACAGCAAGGTGTGCCCCCTGTCCGGGAGGGGGGCGAAATACTGGGACTGAATGAGAACCGATTGAACAAATGCAGTGCCCCGTATTACAGGTTACCTTTTTTTTTTTTTTTTAAAGCTCCGGAGACCTGACTCCGGGGCTCCGAGGCAACAGCTGCGCCGATGAGAATATTCAGGCGTGCCAAATGCAAAGTCACAATGACAGAGACGAAAGTCTAATATCCAAACCTCAGCCTAACCACTTAACGGATTTAACTCTGAAGTACCCTCATTAATGTCAGCCAGCAGCTCCTCTTCCATCGCCCCAATACGTCTAACGAGCACCGACTGTTCGCTTTCGGTGCAGTTATTTGTCCGACCTGCTCAACCTTGACATATTGAACAGACTGAGCTTTTTGCTCCTCCTACTGTACTGAGGCTGTAGCGTGGCTCCTCTCCTGTAAGTCACTTTGCCTTAGAGCATCCACCGGATGAGTACATTGGAAGTAATGATTTCGTCTCATAGGAGAATTCCGATTGAATTGCGCTGTTTTTTTTTTTGCCTCATTCAGTTGCGGCCCGTGGGATAAAAAATATAACAAAATACAAAAAGATTCCAGGGACACTGAGCAGGGATTTATACCAAATCCTCTGGATGCATAACACGGCAAAGGTCATCAAGAAGCAGACCTGTCGTGGCCCGGTTAAGCTGATTAAAAAGTCAGAGAGATCATTGACACCTCCGTTGCTGTGCACGCGTCAAAAACTCAAAGAGCCGTCGATCTGTTGCGCGGCATGCGAGCGCGACCGCACAACTTCATCCCCAAGTGCGGTAGCCTCCGCCTATCACCCCGTTTCAGGACACGAGTCGAGGCTGCACCACCGCCGCCCACACGCATGCACACACACACACACACACACAAGCTCCCGCAGCTTGACACTGGCCCTAGGCGGCTTTGCAGCGCTTTTACATAAGTCATCTTTCTGACAGCACAGAGATGGGGGGGGGGGGGGGGGGGGGGATAAAAAAAAAAAAAAAGAATCGAGACAGAGAGAGAGAGCGAGAGAGAGAGAGTAGGCACTCACCGGGACAAGCACAACCTCCAACGGACATCTTCTCACATGTTGGGCTCCGCTCGCAACGAAAGGGCTGCACTCGGTCCACACGCCGCTCGCATGGGCCAACTCTGAGGAAAACAACAGAGACGGAGGGGTGGAGAGATAAGAGGGAGTGGTACAAAGCAGGGCATGTACAACACAACTACACTCCTCTCTCTCTCTCTCTCACACTCTCTCTCTCTCTCTCTCTCTCTCTCTCTCTCTCTCTCTCTCTCTCTCTGTCAGAGGCAGGAAGTTGGCAGTGGCGCTCCGGCTGCATCATTAATAGGCATATTGCAACACAAGTGGGAGGGAGAATGAGAGAGGAGTGAAATGGGAAGAAAGAGACTTAGTGGTGCGTTAGACTGGACCAAGTAATGTGGAATGAAGCAAAGTTGCGTCTGTTGCGCGCCTGTGCGTGCACGTGGGTGCATAAGAAAAGCAGTATGCATGAGGGAGGCAATTAGAGCGGAGGAGAGGAATAAGAACAAATGCTCAAGGTGTGTGTGTGTGTGTGCGCGCACGTGCGCGCGCGCGTGTGGCAGTGATCATCTATTTTTTGCCCAGTGCTGCTGTGGGAGATAAACATACTCAGTTGGAGTCCAGAGGCAGAGGGTCATTACTGCCAAACAAACACATATGCACACACACGGACGCACGCACGCACGCGCACGCACACTCGCTGGCTCACTCACACACCCTGCCTCGTGCATGAGATTCCCCATCTTTCTTTCTTTCTGTCTCCATATCTCACTTGTCTCTGTTTCCACCCCCGCCCCCCCGCCGCAGAGAGAAGACTGGTGTTAATCACTACAGACAGTATTGATTAAAAATGCAAAGCCCACCTGGAGCGCAGGGACGGCGGGCCCCCGCGGGAGGCAGGAGCGGGGGCGCGCGCGTTTAAACGCGCACACGCTGAGCACCGAGAGGAGCTGCCTGTAAACAGTCCGACTGTTTACCCAGCAGCCTCTTCTCGCTCCTTTCTTTCCTTGCGTTCGAATCTCACTTTGACTCGTGTCAATTTAATCTTCTCCACTCTGTTGATATTTACCCTGACCTTTCCGCCAGCTTGACGTGGCTTGGTGGGATTTTTGTTTCGTTCCCTTTCCCCGAGTCCACGTTCCGTCGGCTTCCTTCCTCCATCCGCCCCGTAACTTCTCTTTGCTCGGCCTGGCGCGCTCTCCGAGCCAATAACCTCATAATCTTCACGCTTCACTACACAAACGCGCGCGCGCGCACGCGTAACTGACTCGCACAGGCTGGATGTCTTTGTCGCCCTTGTACCCGATCGTGTCGAACATACAGAGATACAGTGCATCTGCGGTGCAGTCTAGTATAGTTGCGCTTCGGAAGGCAGTACAGTAGCCAGGCAAATTGGGCCACATAGAAATGAAAAAATACATATAGTCATCAATCTGAATTGAAATGTATTGCCGCGACGCAAAGTAGACGTAGCTGAATTAAAAGAGCAAAAGTAGCGGATAAATTGTTTATAGAGTTAAACGATACTAGGATTACTGGTTAAATGTGATGACTAATAAAACCGTTGGGTGCAATTACAATGACATCCAGCTTCTGTCAATATGGCGGTGCCACTGAGTGTTTAATGTCGTCGGGTTGGGTGATGACAGATGTTCCACACACACACACACGACGGACTGTGTCAGGGAATCATAGTTGCGATGGGGCTGCCGGGGTACAAGCGGGGAAAATGAGCCGAGGAGCACGGGTTCTGGGCGTCCATATAGCTCTTGCACTAAAACAGCCCCCAGCGGGAGTTGGAGCCCAGTTTTCGCAAACGCCCGCATCTCTGTTGTCTGTCACTCGCGGCCGCTGTATGTACTCACAAAAGACAAACAAGCGCCGGGGCTGAAACGAAAGCTGACAGGCACATTCCCCACACGCCAGCGCGCTGGCAGAGACATCACAGTTAAATGTCATAAACGGTGTCAGACGCTGTTCTCGGGACCGAGACACAATGAGCGAACCCGGCGGGCCTCCTCTCCTTTGCCCCTCTTCACTTGTCTGCCGCCCCCTTTTTCATTTCCCCTTCGCACACGCACGCACGCTTTTTTTTTTGGTCTCAGTCTTTTTCAGGGTCTGTGTCTTTCTGGGTCCTCTCATCTCGCGCTCCCGTCTCGTCACCGCTGGCTTCCTTTGTGCGCCTTGTTGGCCGTGACACTGACGGCAGATTTACAGAAGGCTCTGCTACTTTAAAACGGTCGGCTCTGAATAAAAGGCGGACGCCAGAGAGACAGAGAGAGAGAGAGAGAGAAAGAGAGAGACATTCCCGACGAGAGAGAGAGAAAAGGAGGAACGCAAGAGAGAGAAGAAATGTGAATGGGATTTGGCGAAATGGCTTCTTCCACCGGGAGCGATGAGGGATTTCGAAGCGGAGCACTTCACAACAGTCGGGCATGTTCCCTCCTCCCTCTCACTGTCCTACTCTGGCACATCCCGAGATTCCCCGCTCTGTCTCCACATCACTCTGGCACAAAATCGCCGGGAGAATAATGAAGTTCCTCTTCTGCTGGCTTCCCATCTCTCCGCTGTGGGAACACTCGGCGCACAACACTGTGTGACAAACAACAAAGTGCCTACGCACAGCGGATGCACTGCCTAACTGGCTTTACCGAAGGCACACGTCCACTCGCGCTTCAACGCACTCTCGGGAGGTTGTGTTCCTGGAGGCCGACGCAAACACTCGCTCGCGTGCACCGACAAGCCTGCCCCCAAATTCCCCAGCAAAATGTTTGAAAGGCTCCAGGTGGCACACACGTTTTTTTTCCCCCAGGTGAGGTCATGCTATCGACGCTTACCTCTCCGTCTTTTGTCTTGCAGCTGTTTTGTGCGATACCCACCACCGCCGCAATCACCTCCTCCTCTTTTTCTGCTCTCGCACACAAACAGTGTTAAACAATCTCCCTCTCAAGGTTTACCTTTGTCTTCCTCTTTCTTCTGCGCCCACGCTCGCTGGAAAAAGTCCGCCCGGGTCAGCCACGCAGGGGAAACCAAGCTGGGCCAGCAGAGAGAGAGAGAGCGGGAGGGAGAGGGAGGGAGAGAGAGAGAGAGAGAGAGAGAGAGAGAGAGAGAGAGAGGAAGAGAGAGAGGGAGAGAGAGAGAGAGAGTGATGAGCAGATGCAGATATGAGACACAAATGGAGGGGAGGGGAGGTCTAGCAGTGTGCAAATTGGATGATGAGAAGGAAGGAAGGAGGGAAGGAAGGAAGGAGGTGGAGGAAAAGGAGGAGGAGGAGGAGGAGGAGGAAGGGGGGGGGGGCAGCTCTCAGCTGCACTGGTATGAGTATGACGCAGAGGCAGAAGCCAGAGCCACTTCTCTCCTCTCCTCTCCTCTCCTCTCCAGCCCCATCCCTCCATGCCCACCTAGAGAGGAGAGAGGAGAGGGGAGAGAGAGAGGGCACTGTATCCATGGCGACGGCAGAGCAGCAGTAAGTAGCAGTTAGAGAGTGTGGTGGGGCACAGTAGTGTTCCTCTCTCTCTCTCTTTTTTTCTCTATTAAAAATGGGGGGGGGGTGGCTAAAGAGGAAATATGAACAGCAATGGACACTTGCGGACATGACGGGTAACGGGAGGCAGAATATTTAGGCCTGTTGTGTCGGGGAAACTCCAGTGGATGAGGAAGAAGAGCAGCAGGGTACGATTTAAAACTTCTCCAAAACGGAGGGGAAGAGAAAAAATATATCCTTTAAACAAAATAAGTTTAATATACATTTGTCTTGTTGAAACCAAAGAAATGACGTTATTTTTGTCGTTAAAGCGATCCACTTTCTTTGCCAAACTTTCACTTTCATCAGGAGCAATTTGGGGTTGAAGTGTCTCGCTCAAACGTACCCTATAATAGGAGCCAGGGCGCACATCTAAACGAGTCTTGATTTTCATCGGAAATATATGTGCTTCAGCGTTAATGCAGCGAGGGATGCGACTGATCAGTGAGACTGGTAATTGTTGCCTTAGGGATCCCTGGATCGAGGCCAGGAAAGATGCAGCACGCGGAGACACAACTGCAATGGGTCTTTAACCTGGTGTGTGTGCGTGTGGGTGTGTGTGTGTGTGTGTGTTGCTTTGAGACTGCTTGGCAACAAGGATCCTTTCTCAGATTCACCACAGTGCGTGCATGGGTTTACTGTAGAGCCTTGCCACGGATGAGGAAGCGCTCAGAGAATGTGGAAAGATTTTTTTTTGTCACTTAACAAACGGCAACAGGAGAACAGAGAGGGTATGTTATTCATAGAGCAGAGAATACATGACAGATATAAATTCGAGTAACCCGGGACGGAGGACCACAGTGAGTGCGCGTGCGTGCGAGTGTGCGTGTGTGCTTACGACCGTGTGGGCTCACTTCAAATCCATTTTCTGCCTATGGGACACTGGGAATTGCCCATGGCTTTTCTGCGCCATGCAGTACCGATCCTAACGAGGAACGTTTCACCTCCACTTTTGTCTTTGACCTAGTTTAATCCCCAACTCTGTGCATCACAGCCTGTTTTCTTGTGCACTCCTCTTTCCCTCATGCATTACACGCCGTTAAAGACATCCTTCACTGTCTTTTATTTAATTTACCTCCCAGGTTCTGAGAAAAAAACGATTTTCCTTCCCAGTGTGATTTTTATTTAGTCCTCAGAGGGTAATGAACATTTGCAAAGGGGTAATCCATATGGGAATGATCTTTTGCTTGGTTCAGTTATTATTATAATATTAAGTGGGTCCGAAGCTGATGAGTATTAGAATTTAGAGACTAAGAACCTCCACTTATTGGGATTATCCAGGTGACTCTTACCTCTTTCTCAGTCTCCGTTCAAAACTGTTTGGATGGGATTGGCCTCTTTAGTATTTCACAAGCAATCCACTGAATCCTGGAGAAAAAAATGATGTCACATTAAATTCCAGGGAAAGGGGTACAACAATTGTGATTTTCATCTGTATATTTTAAAGTAAACGTCGGTTTAGGCAGCATATGAAGCTTTATACAATCTTCAATTAACAGTGCTCAACAAAAGAAAATGTTGAAATTGTTGTTTCAAGGTGCAAGAAGGTAATTGGTTTGCTGAGGAAGTACTGTATCAGCTATCACACTTGTTGCTTCATTATGTATTATTTCCAGATCTGACGTGCAACAGAAGAACGAGCAAATGTTTTAACACGCCGTGTTTATCACATTCTGTAACGTACCTGCATTGTTAGGGCTCTGTTATTTCTGCCATTGTTGCCAGTACGAGCAGGATGATGTTCAAAAACATAGAATGTAGTTTTAAAAGAGGAGTGAAAAAGACATGCGTAAAGAATGCAATATTGTTTCCGGTGTGCATCATAGAGCACGGTTAATAAAACGCCCTGCCACCAGGCGGCAGTGTAGCGCTGAGGCCTGGTATGAAATAGAACTTCAAAAAGGCGTGATCACGCAACCTTTGACCCCGAGCGTCACTTTACGTGATTTTGCCGGGAAATGTCGGAGCACGTGTTGCCGCGGTGAGTCGGATGTAAAAACCCGGTCAGACCCGCCTCAACAAAAAAAAATATGCTCGTCTAATTGGTAGATTACGGTAAAGTGCATGGGGGCGAAAACAAAGATTGATGAAATTAGTAAAAGGGGATCCTGCATTCCAGACGACATAAAATAACAAGTATATTTTTTATAGGGAATGCTTTATATATGTCTTTTAAGAGTTGTCAAGGGAAAGTAAGCTCTATATCAATAGATGTTACTGTATAATCGTTGATTATATAAACAAAAATAGACTTAAGCTAACAGTACTTTATATTGGGGATACATTCAAAGCAATGTTTTGGTCTGTCTTATTATAGTAACTATAGATTCGAGTCAAGTGGGATTCACAGATTCCATGATCATTTCTGGCAATGCCCGATTAACATTCAGAACAACTGTGACCACATAGTTAGAACAAAGCTATATCTCCTTCATCAGTTTAAGTTATGGCACTGATAAACAAAAAAAAACGTTCAGTATAAAACTATATGAAACTATACTTTTTTCCCTTCATCTTACACTTCGTGATGCTATCCGCAGTCTAGGTACCATACAGGTCAGAATACGGACGCACTCACAATTTCGGGGCTCCTGGATTGGGCTCAGATTAGCAATGACGGCTGATTTGGCCGCAGCTGCTGACGCCGTCCTGATTCTTCTTTGACGCTGCGAGCGTGTGCCTTCATTCTGAAACCAGGCGGGGCGGGCTGCACACAGCCAAGATGGCGGCGCGGTGGGGAGCAGGCGAGGAGACATTAACCGCGTGCAATATGGAGATTTTCCCCCTGGACACACTTGATGAGGTGAATGATGCGTTCCCCACTTTATTCCCTGGCATCTAATCCCGCTGTTAATAGTTGTGTGTGCGTGTGTGTTTAGTATCGGAGCGGAGTATGTTGTGTGTACGAGCCCTACACTGCGCATGGAAAAGTGACACGTGGATGCATCCGTAGTATCAGTAGTAAAACTTAATCAGAAAGTACTTAATGATTGGTGGTACCAACCGCCAGGTATCTCTCTTGATCTATATTTGCTACCAACTATGTTGTAGCAGATTACAATGTGCCGATAGGGTTGGTTTTAGCTGTGTATGTGGTGAGTGAGTGTTGAATCCCCGGCCGGCGACTGGACGAGGGAGGTTTACTCCCTTAGAAAATAAGTGATCGTTAATACAAATGAAGTGACAGTTGTGTAGTTTTATTGTTTGTGTGATCCGTGCACGTTTTGTACAATAGGTATTAGTAACACGTGTTTGCTATGTCCGTGGGTGCATGCTTAAAAAGCACGCCCGTGTCCTGCTCTCGGAGTGATTCATTAACACGTGGTGACTCGCAGTGCAGGATGCTAGTCGCCTTTATTTAACGTCGTTGTCGTGTGGTCGTTTACTTTAATATCTCGACAGTTACGGTGCCAACGCTTCATTTAGCCGCCGTGTTGTCTTTAGGCTTCGTGCCAGCACGTTGCAGCAGTAAGCGTGGTGTCTCGGCAGCTCAGTGGTGAACACAATTACTTTTTTTTATATATATATCTACACGCCGGCATTTGTGTGATTTGGTTACACACGCTTTCGTGGTCGGACATGGCCACACTGCTGCTGGACAGTTCATTTTCATTCATACCCTGCGCCTGTGTGTGTGTATCCACCACGTGTGGTTCAGCCGTGGTGAATCACATGTTGGGACTCTTTCACGCATGCGCAGTAGAGACGGTTGGTTTAATCTCTCCACAGCCGTTAATCGAGTTTATCAGTTACTTATTACATCAAAAAATATGTGTATTTTCAACGCATTAAGGTTTATTTTAAACCCGTCCTCTCACTGTGTTGTTGTTGTTAATATGTGAGCCCAGTGGGACCGAGGCCCTGCCGGGGTTTGTTGTAGTGGAACACGTGGGTAGGGCCTCCCGGTGGACGGGGTGAGGCCAGGATCAAACATGTCTGCGCAGACACGTACACGTGGGTCGCTGTAATAAACGTATTTTGGATGAACGTGCGAAATGTCATCAATTTGATTGGTCAGGAAGAGGACTCCCAAGCATAACTTATGTATACATCTATACGCCAATCTTCTCCTCCAATTTTTTATTAATTTTTTTTATTCAAATGATTTCAGACTTGGCCTAGTTTTTGTTTGTTTTGAAGGTATACAGTTATAACTACGATTGTTAATTAAAATATTTATTCCCCGTTATAGGAAAAAGCCTCTGGTATTTAGTTGTTCTCGCATCTTCAAGCTGGAGCTAAAAGCATGATCTCTGCTTTGACTTCTGGGGCCTTCTTTCCCAATTTTAGTTCTCAAATGCCTATTGTGACCCTCAAATTTATTTACCCTATTTATTGAAGACATTCCCAGCAACACGGCTGCTGGAAAATATTGAGATAATAAATCAAATGTAGCTGGACTTGCTTTACAGAGACAGAGTGCACAACAAAAGTAGATTAGTCCATTTGTGGACATTATACCAAAGCAGCGGACAGGCATCCGATTCAGCATGTGTAAAGGAATGGGTTTCGCCAACTACATCGCTTATTGTGTGGTAATAAATCTTTACAAGCCACCATTATGTGCCTTGTTGGAGGCTGCTCACAGATACATTTTTCCTGAATTGTGTTCTGTCCTCTCCAGACTGATGGGCTGAGCACTGAAGAAGCTCTCGAAGCCCTTCAAAGCTGCTTGGACCCCTCCATCCTTTCTATGTTCGAGGATGCACCAACAATAGAGGCAAGACATGTCTCGTGTTCATACTTAAGTATTGGAGTAACCCGAGAGAGCTATGATGTGCACGGTTGTTTGTTTACGATCCCCGTAGTGCACGCTCTGACCCACTTCATGTATTTTTTTTTAGACTAAAGGAGTAGACGAGGAGAGCGACGCCACGCTGCTAACCGCCCTGACGGAGATCCTTGACAATGTGGATGACGAGAACCTGTCCCCGTTTGACACACTCCCCGACTCGGACCTGCTGTCGGGTCAGAAGGGCAGGGAACACTCTCCGGTTAGTGCCCAGCTGTCGCACATAACTCTGCATCCCCCTTCTTGCCTCTGAGCTTTGGGCAGAGAGTGAAAGACAGCCTGTCCTAAATATACTTTTGTTTATTTCCAAGTAAAGTAAAACGTACCCCGAACGTGCATAATTGCTACCTGCCCTCATAATTCTATTGTTCATCTCTCCCTCTCCAGCTCAGGCGGTTGCTGTGTCTGTCTCGTTCACCCCCAGAGAAAGATACACTATGTAGCGGAAGAGTCATATCTACTGGAAAGGTAGCTGTGTGCACAATTAACGTCTATGTGAACTAGAGCGGCTGCCAGATTTCCGTTTTTGACTGTAGATTTGTTTTTACCTGTACACAGAGCCTCCCCAGGATGCAGATGGACTCTCTCCAGAGGAGTGATGGGGAGGAGGAGGACGATGGCTCCCTCACTTCATCCCCTGACAGTGACCTGTTGGACTGGCAAGGTCCTGCCCTCCCACTTCCTGTCTCCTTTGACCAGGAGGGGGAAGATGGGGTTTCGTATAGCCTCGGGGACTTGGTCAGGCATATGCACCCGTACTGTATGTCCATTTGTTTGGAGAATGACAATGGGGAAGAGATGTTGCCCGAAGGAGGCATTTTACTGGAGGTTGTGGATCAGAGTGAGAATGGAGAACCCATTCTGGCAATCCCAGACATAAATCTCCCCATGTCACTACTGCTGAAAGAGCAGTTTTCAGAAAATGAGCAGAAACTTGAAGATTCTGACAGTTCAGAGCATATAGTCGTCGATGATGATGATGATGATGAGGACGGTGTTACGGTCAGCCATACACCGGTGACGGTCACAGCTCCTGCAACACCAGCCGGATGTTCAGAAGTGAAGAATAAGGTGATCGTTACAAGACCGGAGAATGTGGTTAAGGAGAAAAGTTCCTCCTGTCGGAAGAAGAAAAAGAAATGTAAGGAACAGTGCCAATCCGAACCCGTGGAGGGAAGGGTGCTCAGGAGCGGCACAGCAAGAAAAACGACACAGGAGGCACCAAGAAAACCGGAGAAAAGATCTGTCAAAGGAGAGAAGAAACGGGTCCCGAAGGTTCCCCCAGCTACTTCCTCTGTAAAACTTGAGAAACTAAAGTCATGCCAAACTAAAGCAAAAATACCTATCACCACTCAAACACTACGGCCTGACGTGAACGTGCAAGTTGCAACGCATGGGTCACCCGGACAGGACAGAGCCCCGTTAAACAAAAGACCTGAAACAAGTCAGTCTGGCTGTTCACCCACAGCCGTGTGCTCTCGGCGGCCCACTGAAAGCGTTATCGAACCCAGCCCAGCCCCCGACAGGATGGAAGACTCCTCAGCAGCTCCCCCTGCTGTCCTGGCCTCGCAGTCTACAGAGAGCGCCTCTGCTGCTCCTCTTCCCCCAACTCCACCGGTGACGCCACCTGTGTGTGAGCGCCCCCCTCCCGTGGCTCCGGCGGCCCCGGAGCCCAAACCCAAATCGCTCAGCCTCGCCGAGTACCGCCGCCTCAGGCAGCAGAAAAAGCCGGCGCCGGTGGAGCAAAGAGACGACAACAGCACCAAGTGGCCCAGCCTCCCGGAGCTCCCCAAAGAGCTCCCCCTCATTCCCTGTCTGCCTGAGCCCAAGGATCCAAGGCGCCCCACCCCCCAGGTGGCAAAGAAGGAGGTGGAGGTGGTCAAACCTGCATGGCAGCCGAGGGGACCGGCTGCACCACCCACCCCCGAGGCGCTGTTGGCACCACCGGCCTACATGCTGGCTTCGTCCAGCAAAGCTTCAGCTGCCACGCCTGCTCCTAAACCCAGGGCTACACCCGAACCTGAAAAGCCTTTATCTGCTGTCTCCAATCAAGTGAAGGATTTACCCACACCTCGGCACACCCCTGCTCAAACTGCAGTACTATGTGTGCCGCGGTGTTCTGGGTCTCCTGCACCTTCAGGAGGAAAAGGTGGAGTCAGTGAAGGGTCACAATCTCAGCCCGTCTCTCTTAAGTCAGTAGAGCTGGCTAAAACGTGTCCTAAAACCACTACAGATTCTATCAATCCAATCGCTGCTACCCCGTCGGCCCCCAGTGTCCCCCAGAAGACCAGTGTTGTTTTCCCAAAGGTGCCTGGCATCACTGCTGCTACCAAATTAAACCATCCCACCTCCGCTCATGGCGAGACCTCAAAACCAAACAGTGGTGCTCACCCCGCAGCCTCCCAGAGTTTAAAGAGAGTACCTCTTGTGCTTAAAACTAAAGAAAACTCGGCTGCACTGTTGAAGCCCCGAAAAGCAAAGGACCCCACACAGGAGCTGATTGAGGCCTTCACCACCGAGATAGGTGAGCTTCAAGATGAACACTGACACTGTTCTCCGGCGTACGAATAGAAGCCATTTACTTGGCGTCATGCCAGCAACTGAGTGCATTTGTAAAGTCCTGTTTGTCAGTGTCTCATCTCTGCTCCATTAGTTGCTGATGTGCAGGAATCCCACTGCCTACTCTGAGTGCAGTAAATATATGCAGTGGTATTAGAAAATACATACAACACTTCAGCATCAGTCGTTATCATAAAGACTATTCTCCATGATAACACTAGACATGTCTGTTAGCACTTCCAATTAAGTATTGTGTTTCTTAGGTCTTATTCATGACATTTTGGTGTAACTGTAAAAAAGAAAACCTACATGCAACTGTAATACTTAGCGCATTTATAATGACCCAATATGCCGTTTAAAAAAAAAAGTGTTGTGATCCGTTTGTGTAGGTATTGAAGCCGCCGATCTGACCAGCTTGCTGGAGCAGTTTGAAGAAACCCAAGGTAAAGAAAGGGCCGGGTCTACCTCAGCGTTCACGGTCCAAAACAATTGTCAATGGCACAAGGCTATTATCAGGCTGTTCATATAAACCAGCAGATGAACCTGGCACAGTGCGTTTACTGCTCGGACACTGCAGGGGGGCTTCTGGCTGTTGTTTTTTCTGCCTGATGAAACACTCCCCTTTTAAGAGAGGGGTGCTGGGGGCGGGGGAGCTGTTTTGTGCTCTTGCCTGCTCAGCTGCTGGAATTTTGCCCTGTGTGCACATCCATTTAACGCTCTCCCTGCTGTCTTTGTTTGGGCTGATATACAGGCCCCAACTCTTAACAAGAGCTTAGACTTTATCTTCCGATGATAAGGGCGGGTGACATGTTGTCGAGCCCCGTTTGTTATGGCTAGGGTAATCTGACCATTTGGTGAAAATGATGCAGTGAAAATGACACAGAATAGAGGGGCTGATGTATACTGACATACTGTACAGTGTGTTTATCCTGCCTTTATTCTCACTTTATGAAATATCTTAGTTTTTGGTGTTCCTCTCCCTCTCATGTTATTCCCTGTGCTGACTCATTCATCTCCCTCCCCCCCCCCCCCATCTCTCTTCAGCCAAAGAGGAGAAATGTGTGCCGGAGGTCTATGGTAGAGCAGCAGCTGTAGGAAACTCAAGGTGAGTTACCCTACAGCCCTTAAGCTGCTCTGTATGGGTGAAGGTGTAAAACCCCAGAGTGCATGTTTGTGTGTGTGTGGAAGTGTCAAACATCCACTTTTTGCCAAGACCTACCGTAAACCCTGCTGTTATCTGGCTGCCGTTATGGTCCTCTCAGGTCTTTTTTTTCCCCCTACAATAAGTTTATAATAATATTTTTTGAATTATTTTCAAATATTTTCAATTTTTTGTGAATGTTATGGCTATAATGTTTTCAAATTGCACTGTCTTTGAACCTTGTGGGTCTCGTCTGTGACCTCGTAGGCCAAGCTACAGTGCTAAAGCAAAGCGAGGCTTGTTTATAACTGGGGCCTCCTGGCGACACCCCCAGGTTGCTCTTTTAAAAGCAAGTCACATCTCGATACCGTACCGTAAACCCTGCCGTTGTCTGGCTGCAGTTTGGGTACTTGGGTCTTTTTTTCTTTATTTTTTTCCTCATAACTACTTTTTAGTTGTTTTTTTAATTAATTTTAATTTAAGTCTGATCGCAATGACAAACTGAGTATAGTGGCAAACTATTTACAGGTGATGTGCTTACACACTCTTGTGCTTGCGTTGCAGTTTTGAGTTGGTTCCAGAGAAATCAGTTGTGGAGCGTGTGAGAGCTAATGACCTCTCAAGTACTGCAGGTAATTGGGCATGTTAACTTTGGGTTTCAGAATGAGTCCATCAAGATCAATATTGAATATAGATTTATAAACCTCAAAACGATCACTGGTTAACAAACCGGTACATCCACGTGATCCTCTGCCGGCCATAATCGGGGTGCACTTTCTCTCTGCTCCAGCTCTGACCCCTCCAGCCACTCCTCCCCACCAGATGTGGAAACCTCTGGCCCCTGTGGCCCTGCTGGCGAAGAGCAAAGTCCCGGAGACCCCCAAGTCGAGCCCCTCCAAGGTCATCCAGATAGAGGCCAGGCCACTGCCTGTACTAAAGTCCCGCAGTAAACCCACCCCGACCGCTCCCACCGTGGACCCCAGGATCGCATGCATAGATCACGACTATTGCCTCCCCAACAAAGGCACTTTTGGCGATCCAGGCAAGCACTGGAATGTCAAACAGCCATCTTTCATCACTATCAAACCCATCAACAAACCCACTACAACCACCTCGCCGATAATCCCAGCTGCCCGGGAATCATCTGTCTCGTCCACCACAAGCGCTGCGGCTACAACCAAAATGCAAGATTTCCCACCGACGCATGGCCTGGATCACAGCTCTCTCCTGGAAACCCCCGACTCGTCTCCTGCTCGACAGGAGGCCGATTCCACGGTTAAAGTAGGAAGCCCCGGGAGAGGGCCCTTTGGAAGGGCCTACCGTCGACACGCTGCCTCTCGCACACCTAGCCCAGGATCCAGCCCCGAGGAGAGAACCGGAGGACGGTCCAGGAAGAGGAGATCCCACCGCTCTCCCAGCCCCATGTCCAGTGGTTCAGAGTCGGACTCCAACTCCTCCAGTTCCCGGTCCGGATCGCGTGCTCCATCCGAGAAAAGGTTTGACAGCCCCCCCCTCCCAAAACACCTGGTTGATGCAGGATTTTGAGAGGTATGAATTTTTCCAGCCCCACTCACACACATTCTTTCCTTTAGGTATCGTCCCCGTCACTCGGAGAGCAGCTCCAGCTCCTCGTCCCGTTCTTCCTCTCGGTCCTCTCCTTCTGTGTCCCGTTCCCCTCCCAGGCGGAGGAGGTACTCTTATTCCTCATCTCATTCTGGCTCGTGGAGTCGCTCCAGGTCGCGGTCTCGATCGCCTCAGAGACGAGCTGATTGGAGCAGAAGCAGAGCATGGCGCAGGTACTGCTTCTGAGTCACAGTTGTTTGTGGCGGTAGAATCCCGGCTCTTACAGTTGTTTCACTTGTGCGTTACAAATGCTTCGACATTAAGTTTAAAATGACCGCCTATCGTTGTCCTCTTCAGTCCCTCGTGTACACCTGGCTATGGTCCCAGTGCGAACGCAAACGTGGAGCAAGTGCGGAGACGCAAGGAAAAAGCCATTGTAAGTTGGTTTTACTCCGAGCACAGAGGTCCGTTTGCAAATAAAAGTTTGGTCAGAGGGAATCACCCGACTGTCAAATCTCTTCTCTCAGGAGGAGCGTCGGGTTGTTTACGTGGGCCGAATTCGTGGTACGATGACCCAAAAAGAACTTAAAGAGCGCTTCTCGATGTTTGGCGAGATCGAGGAGTGCACCCTGCACTTCAGAGACCAAGGGTAAGTGCATAAACTGGGAGAACAATATAGACATTCAGTTCTCCCTTTTTGTGAACGTTAAGGCTGCAATATCAAATGGCACTGTCTTTGAACCTTGTTGGTCTCGTCTGTGACCTCGTAGGCCAAGCTACAGTGCGAAAGCAAAGTGAGGCTTGTTTATAACTGGGGCCTCCTGGCGACACCCCCAGGTTGCTCTTTTAAAAGCAAGTCACATCTCAACACCGTGAGACCTGTTAGAACTTCTACGGGACGAATACAGACTGATATTTCGTTTTTCCTCCAACAGGGACAACTACGGCTTTGTAACCTATTATGACACCAAGGATGCTTTCACGGCCATCGAAAATGGAAGCAAGCTGCGCCAACCTAATGAGCTGCCTTTTGATCTGTGTTTTGGCGGAAGGAGACAGTTCTGCAAGAGCAACTATGCTGACTTGGGTAAGCATGGCTTTAAATCGACGGATGCGACAAAAATTGCCCTCGCTCCTACGCGGGGATGCTAACGGATTAGAAAAGTTTTTGATTCAAAATATTGGCTGCAATTCATCCCGATACAGTATTCACCAGAAGCTAAATGCATTCATTCCCGAAGCTGACTCTCTTTCCTTCTCTTTACAGATTCAAATAGAGAGTACGATTCTATGCCCGTTAAGGCCAAGCTTCAAGCACTAGACTTTGACACTTTACTGAAGCAGGCCCAGCAGAATCTGAAGAGGTAACAGGAGGTCTGCTGCAGGAAGCAACTGACACTTACCTCAGAGCCGAGTGCTGGCTCCCCACCTGCAACACTGTCTTTACATATGAGTTGTTGCCTTAAGTTTTTTTCTGTTTGTTTGTTTTTTTTTGTTTTTGTTTCTGCAACCTATCACCTTCTATTGAAGTGAAGATTTGTAATGAAAGTAGAAAAAGAATTCCAAAAAAAAAAGGAATATGTGAAATAAAATAATTTTTTAAACGTTTATTTAAATGTAAAATCAGATTTGCATTGTAATGAGAGTATTGTTTTTAAAAACTGAGGGGGGGGGGTGAAATGGAGCTCCCTACCTCTTGGCAAAGGATGTAATACATTTAAATGTACTGCAAACTTGAATTAAAAAAAGAGAAACGAAAGCATGTTTGTTTGTTTATTCATAAAATTCACACATTTGTTTACATATTTATTTATTTTTTAAAGGAAAGAGTTGCATATATATTTTACATGACAAGTTGAGAACAAACCAATAACAAATGATGACTGAATTGTTATTTAGGACTTTGGGTCCCGCTAAAGCCTTTATCTAAAGCCAAACTTTTCACTTATAGTGTTCAGGAAAAAAGTACAACTTAGTGAAACGTATTTCACTGTCAGCTTGTTTCTTTTGGGTGTCCCAGTGTGCCATGACAGTTTGCCATCATGCACAATACCATTGTTCCGGGATCAATTCATTTGGAACGAATGCCCTCATTGGGTATTCAACCATTAAACTGCACACCTTGGGATACATTAAGCTTTTTTTTAATTAACAACAATTAACAATTTTTGATATGTTCCATATTTCCTGAATTGGTTTTCCCTTTGAAATTAATGTAAACGAAAGGGCATTTCCACAAAGCAGCGTTCACACAGCAATTCCAATTCTTGGTTCTTCTGGCACTTTTTGTGCCACTTTTAAGGATTGTTTTATTATCTTCAGATCAATCGTCATATTATGGGATATGATTTATTCTTTTCATAATCTCATACAAAATATTCGGCTTTTTCTGTGTGAAACAATTCCGTTCAAGAGGAGGGAGATTCTCCAATCGCCTTTTTTTAACGTAAGATTTAAAGCATCGAGTTAACATCAAAGTTATGATGTCATGCCTCTGCATATGTATGTTGTTGGTGCACAGCGCAGGTATATTAAAGATTAGCATCACCTCCCTCTGTTTGAATGTTGTGTTCGAGCTCGGCTGCATACCCAATATGGAGTCGGATGTCAAGATATTCAAAATCCATCGAGATGTTCACCTCCGTCCCTGTTCCGAGTAAGTCAGTGTGTGATGAATACATTATTCGTAAATGTTTAGGAAACCTTTGAATTGACGTCAATAAATTAATTTAAGATTTACAACTACGTGATTTTGTAACTCGGCTATCTCTTGGTGATGTTTTCGTGTGCATAAAACGTGTGTTTTTAATTGTCATAGTGTTGATACGCGCAAGGACGCAGACTTGTGCTGTGCCTGTGTCATCTATCTTTTTGCCATGTGGACATCTTTGCGGTGTTTTGTCACGGAGATCTAGTTTTGACTGGTTTGATCTAGTCCATGGCGCATGCGCACTCGGTGTAAACAGGAAGAAACGAGCAAATCTGGGGCAGAGCTCGCGTAGAGCGAAGAAAATGATCGGACAAATAACAGCGAACATGTTTTCATCATATATTAATTAAGAATCGCCATGCAATCTGCCGCCTGATTGCAATTTCGATTACAGCTCGTAGGGTCAGTAATTTTCGACATTTTGCATAGACGCGGTAATACCATACTCGAGCAAGCGTTGACAGACACCGACGCGATCTACTTCCTCTGGGTTTTTGTTTGACACATTTGCTGATTCAGTGAACGATACAATAACGAACAGCTCCCTGTAGTATTGTGAGATTTGGTGCGTTTCACCGAGGGAAATAGCTAAGAATGGTGCAGAAAGAAAAGGCGCTGGAGGCCCCTCAAGTGGACGGAGAGCCGAGCCCCAGCCCAGTCGCCGGAGAGGCATGCGCCGAGGCCCCTGGCCCAGTGGAGGAGTCCGGCATCGTAGTGGAGACCACAGGCCACAGGAAATTCATCAGTGGAGTCGTGGAAGGTAACGATGAACCACAATGGCGCTAAAAGAATCCAATTCGAGCCACTTAAGGTCTGCATGTTGTTGAAAATGGGGCATCAACATGCTGCCGTAATCATACATCCTGGGGGTAAAATGTTATTATGATTAATAATGGTATCAGCTGGGATGTGTTTGCAGTGCATTAGATAACACGTTGAAATCATCAGTTAACTGTGAAACGCCCATCAACGTCAGTGGCAGACGGGAATGTCAGGCCCAACAGATCTTGGATGCAGATTACAAATAGCTTCTCTATTTATCGTATCAAAAATACAATATGACTTCCTCCGTACGCCTTTACATGTCTTACTATGCAGTCGCCATGGCAACAGTTATGAATTCTACGTGCAAAACATGATGTCGTTTAATTCCTGTTTGAGGCAGACCGTTTTTCACTCAATTTGTGTGCAACGGCAATGCTAGTTGCTGTATGATTCATTGTGGATGAAATAAAACTACCACCCCTTGCCAAATGCACTTTCAGTTGGAGAAATGTTTTTTTGCTTTTTGTGTTGGTGTCAATTGTTAGTTGCAGCTCAGTGTAGTTGGAAACTGATTGTATTGTTTACTGATGCAGGCTTTTATGGTCGGCCATGGACGATGGAACAAAGGAAAGAGTTGTTCAGAAGGTATGGTGACCAGTGTGAATTATTTAAGTAACGATGTTAACATTAATCATTTTATTTCTGGCTAAGTTACGTTCCTTTTTAAATCCTTTGATACACAGGCAGCAGAAATGGGGACTGAACACATACCTGTATGCGCCGAAAGATGACTACAAACACCGCATGTTCTGGAGAGAGTTGTACTCTGTGGAAGAAGCAGGTGACTATTCAGAACAGAGCTGTAGATGGGAAGGTGGAAAATGTATGATGTATGTGGGTTTTTTTAAGTCAAAGAGCTTTCATCATATTTCACATCCACTGTGTTCTAGAGCAACTCATGACATTAATTGGCGCTGCTAAGGAACATGGCATAGAATTCATCTATGCCATTTCCCCTGGACTGGACATCACCTTCTCCAATCAGAAAGAGGTTACTGCACTCAAGAGGAAACTTGATCAGGTAATGCAGCGGATACCAGTATAAACAATGTGTTAAAATCTTCAAAACCCCCCAAAATCAGTGCATCTTCACCCTCTGTTTATTAAAAAAAAAACATTTTCTCACCTCTTAGGTTACGCACTTTGGCTGCACGTCATTTGCCTTACTTTTTGACGATATTGACCACAACATGTGCCCTGCTGACAAAGAGGTCTTCAGCTCCTTTGCCCATGCTCAGGTTTCCATTACCAACGAAATCTATCAGTATCTGGGGGAGCCCGAAACCTTCCTCTTCTGTCCCACAGGTATGTACTTCTGCTCCATGTCTGAATGCTTCACACATTTTACGTTATTGATACAATAATGATTTCTTCGTTGCTTTTTTTCTTGAAATGCAGAGTACTGCGGGACCTTCTGCTACCCAAATGTGTCTCAATCCCCCTACCTCCACACAGTAGGAGAGAAGCTCCTACTTGGCATCGATGTGCTATGGACAGGTGAGTCTGAAAGGCAATTTATATGTATTTGTTGAATCAACACGATAGGTGCTTCTTAGCTGCATTCCCTACACTCTGGTGCAAAGCAGTCCACAAAACTGATTTGTTCGCACAAAACAAAGAGGCATGGTTAAACAGTATCCTGTCAACTAGGCAAACCCACCACTACTGTTCAACTTCAAGTTGTACACGTTGGAGAACTAGATAAAACAATTAACTTAAATGCGTTTTCTTTTCGGAAGGCCCTAAGGTTGTGTCCCAAGATATCACAGTGGAATCAATTGAAGAGGTGTCAAAGATCCTAAAGAGGGCGCCCGTTATCTGGGACAACATTCACGCCAACGATTACGATCAGAAGAGGCTTTTCTTGGGCCCATACAAGGGCCGCTCCACAGAGCTCATCCCCAGACTGAAGGGAGTACTCACCAATCCCAACTGCGAGTTTGAGTCCAACTTTGTCGCAATCCACACTCTGGCCACGTGGTACAGGTCCAATATGAACGGGGTACGCAAGGATGTGGTCATGAGTAAGTATGTTCCTAAAATGTACTGACATGTAATGTTTTGAAGTGGATACTCTGTGTGGGACTAACTGGTGCCACGTGACACTAGAACGCAGGTCATTCGTCATTGCTGTTGTTCCTTCGTTTAATCAGCAATCTTTCTTTCTTTTTTAACCAGCCGATGGTGAGGAGAGCACAGTGTCCATCCAGATCAAGTTGGAGAACGAAGGCAGTGACGAGGAGCTGGAGACAGACATGCTCTACAGCCCACAGCTTGCTCTCAAACTGGCTCTCTCGGAATGGCTCGGGGAATTTGTTGTGCCTCATCAATACAACAGTACGAGCGGTCCCATTATTAGATCACTTTTCTAGTGTTATTTGGAATATGCTGATATGATCGACATTAATAAAATATCTTTCTATGTCTATTTAGTCTGACTAAAAACCCAACGCGCTGACGTTGTATTTTGTCTTCCAGGCCGACAGGTGCCTCAGAGTGGTGCCAAAAGCACAGCCATAGATGTGACATCCATGACTGCCCCCTCTCTTTGCTCCTCTACAACAGTCACAACGGTGTTCCAACAGCCCATCATGTCTCCAGCCATGCCGCCCCTCGCTCTGGATCCTCTCGTGCATCCTATGGCAAAAAGACCACAAGAGATCGAGGAGGTGAGGTCTATCGGTACACAATTGAGACTTGAATGGCCTAAATAAGTACAGCGTGTTTACTTTATTAATCAGTCAACCTGTGTCTGTGGATACATTGTCATTGACGCCGTTAAAATGGCATAATAGGCCCTTGATTACAAAAAACAATAACTCATTACTACATAGTAATTTTTAGAGTTCACGCACAACCCTCAGTTAGTATTAATTCTTTCTGATTAAGTTATTTGCTTGTTGTTGTTTTTTTTGCAGTATAGAAAATGTGCTTGAAGGAGATCCGTTTATGGTTTTATTTTAAATGTTTTCAATTGCACCTGTGCAGGTGGAGGTGGAGGTGGAGAAGAAGGATTCGGACGAGGAGCCCATGGAGAT
The DNA here is from genome assembly GCA_016785305.1 of Colistium nudipinnis. Classification (NCBI taxonomy): domain Eukaryota; kingdom Metazoa; phylum Chordata; class Actinopteri; order Pleuronectiformes; family Rhombosoleidae; genus Colistium; species Colistium nudipinnis. The sequence continues at coordinate 461,678 of JAFBJU010000700.1, read as the reverse complement.
GGTGGTCGAGAAGCAGGACGAGCCGGAGCAAGATGCCGACCCAGAGGAGAAGCACGCCGATCCGATTATAGCTGAGGACCTGAAGCCCATGGATACGGACAAGGAGAGCGCGGCAGAGTCAAAGTCCCTCGAAGAGTCTCTCCAGGAGGACTCCGGGAGTGATATTGCCCCGATGCAGACGGACGATCAGCTCAAACTGGTGCCAGAGACATTTGTGAGTTTTTTGTTC
>JAFBJU010000700.1:444158-460999 GCA_016785305.1 Colistium nudipinnis | reverse complement strand
GCCAGAGACATTTGTGGGTTTTTTTTTCCCCCCCCCCCCCCTCATGTTTTTAAAATTTGCGACAAGCTTGAGTTCCCTATTAAAGTCGCACCCATACTGGTCTGCGTTCTCAGGAGGTGTTTGTTCCCGGGCACGACGAGCAGCCCCTGTTCACAGCAGAGCCCCTCACCCTGGAGGACCTGTGCCTGCTGGCGGAGCTCTTCTACCTGCCTTACGAGCACGGACCCAAGGCCGTGCAGATGCTGAAGGAGTTCAACTGGCTACGGGCCAACAGCAGCGTCGTCAGCGTCAACTGCAAAAAGATGGAAACGGAAAAGGTGTGCTGAAACGAATACGAGTTCTCTCTGAGGAGACTAGTTCGTCATTAACGGAACGTGCCTGCGAGAGTGTTGCTCAAAACAAAATGGTGGACGTGTACTACCTTTACTGCCCATTGGGTGGTGTGGTTATGAGGGGAGATGTTCCGTTCTCCCTGTCCTTTTCTCTTATCTCCTGTCTTTCTCGCCACTCTCAGGGAAGTTCACATCAATATGTATTTTTATTTATTTTTTCCTGTTGTCTCATCCTAGGACGCAACACAAACAAATCGATCATTAATGTTGTATTACTTTCTCCCTTGCACTTCTTCTGCAATCAAACGTAAAACTCTCCTCTGTTCTCCAAAGCGCCGAATGCTTTCCTCTCACGTTATTTGTTCCTATTTTCCAATGCCTGCGTGGCAGGTATCGGAGTGGCAGTCGAGGGCGGAGAAGTTCGAGGAGATGTGCTGCTCCGTCATCCAGATGTTCACGCGCGTGTCCAATTCGGCCAACCGCACCATCCTGTACGACCTCTACCCGTATATCTGGGACATCAAGAGCATCATGTCTATGGTCAAGTCTTTTGTCCAGTGGCTCGGTATGTATGGGTGGAACCGCACTGGGCTTACGCTTAGAGCGCAGTAGCACTAGCAATAGTCCCATCAAGTCTAGTGATTCAGACTTAATCGATACATAAAGAAACACACACACACACACACATTTACACATCTTAAAAAGATTCAAAAAAATATAAATAATAAAAGAAAGTTTCACGATTTTATCCCACACACACATGTTGCACAGTCTGCTTAAAGGTGATTGTGTTGCTGATCAAGACCTGGATAAATATGGATCAGGATGATCATTCACGTAGGAACCCATACCTTAGTGCAGATTAGGTCAAATGCATCCACTTCTTCATTAGTTGCTGTCCTATAAAATGCTCTCGTGTCACACATGTTTCTTCTATTTTTATTATTTTTGGTTCGTCCGACTGGATGCCGCTTGCACTGCTGGCATTGTCCTTATTTATACCATAACACGCTGCTCCATCTTAGCGATAGGGAAACAGGGTCCCAGCAGGGTTACTGCTGCTTGCTGTGTATCCAGTAACATCACCGCTGCATTCCCGCACAGACACACTTGCTTCCATCTCTCTGTCTGTGGGGGACGGGCACCGGGGGGGGACGTCCCCATCCCAACCCCCCCGCCCTCGCCTCCATGCCCTAGCGCGCACGCGAGCTTGGAGAAAAAGTTGACTGCTGAAGGCCATTCTGGTGCATAAACTGAATCAAAAGTGTCAGCATGCTCCCCGTTTTATTTCTGCTGGTTTTTAATCACAAACCTTCCAGATGTATTTCAGGGAACCGTGTGTGTTGGTGGACTAGACATTCTGAATCATTCGCTCAATCTGTCTCGTAGTGACTTCCATCATCTTCACCAGGATCTCCTTTTTTTTTTTCCCCCATGGTGCACTGTGATGCAGTTTGAGCAAAAATTCAGCCTCGGGATAACATCTCCATCTCATCCTTGCCGGAGTGTTGTTTTGAATATTCTGAAGCACCAGCATGGCCTGTAGGTTACTCCCCGTAACCCAGTTTCATTCACAGGTTTCTGTCCTGTCTGGCTTGATGGTAGAGCTGAGGACTGTAGCCCACAGTACACAGCAGGCAGCAAACCCACACTGGCAAAACCCACATCAAATCCACTCTGCTGGGGGGGGGGGGGATGCATCGGTGAAAAACTAACATTTCGGAACAACATTGTGGAAATTGAATGTCTAAAAACAATTGCAGTTGCCTGATTGTTGACTTCTGCTGTTGCCATTAGCAGGTGTTTACACCGGTCCCTGTGTTTTCCCCGAATAGAAGCTGTGCCTCCTCCCCTCTGCGGGGGGGGGGGGGGATGCATCGGTGAAAAACTAACATTTCGGAACAACATTGTGGAAATTGAATGTCTAAAAACAATTGCAGTTGCCTATTGCAGTTGCCTGATTGTTGCCATTAGCAGGTGTTTACACCGGTCCCTGTGTTTTCCCCGAATAGAAGCTGTGCAGCCGGCACTTAGTCACAACCTCCATGGTTATTGTACTGAGAGCACTTACTAATATCTATTTCTACTGTTTTCTCCCTTCATTATGTACAGATGGAAGAATCCTCAGTACAAGTTTCTACTGCTATTGGATCGACAGTGGCCGATGTATGCCCACTGCAGGCGTTGTCTTTCCCATTTGTTCGTGTTGGAAATGATTGAACTTTTCTGAGAGAAAACCTATAAATATAAAAGATCGATTTTGGAGGAAAGAAACCGGCCCTGCGGATGAAGTCACATTTTGGGCAGCGATTTAGCGTTTGAAGTGTTAACTCCCAAATTTCTCCCTTTGGCAGCTTCCTCTAACTGATTTTTTGTTTCTGTCAGTAGGCCCGTAGAAATGGCTCTGACCCGCCTGGTGCACCTACTCAAGGGAATGAGCACTTGACTTTGAATTTTAACCATGGCACACGATCCCCATAGTATGAAATGGACATGTTTCTGACCGTGTCGTTAACACACACACACACACACACACAAACACGCGTGTGTGCACAGAAGCCAGAGTTTCCTATCTTTGGCAGAACTGCGATTGTTTTAATACGATTCAGTCCGAAGAGATAACCGAAGTGGAAGTAAGCCAGATACATTGTTTTGTCCACGTTCAGTCTGGGCTAAACAATCTCACGGTTCCCTCCCGTGGGTGCACCTGCAGGCTGGTTGGCGCCGGGGGAATTGTTTCAGGAGTCAGGCCGAGGTTCATATGTGAGGCAATGTTGGGCCTATTGCCCGCGCGCTGCGTTTGTCTGGTCACATGACGGGGCTCGTCGTCAACCAGGGTCAGGCTTTTTTTTCTTTTTTCCAAAATTACAAACCCAACGGGTGCTTTTACACACGTGCATAATCCTAATTTCGCGTTTGTTCCCTGCTACCTATTTGTCTGGCTGCGGTGAACCGAGCAGCAGAGAGGCCATTGAATTCAGGGACCACTCCGGCCACCCGCCCCTCTAGTTCCGTCCCCCTGGTTTGGATGACTCAGTCATGTGACGAGGCAGATAAGAATGAGAATGTGACTTCACACGGGGTGCTGAGATCAGTGGGGTGACAGCAGCTGAAGCTTACCGTTGTAGTTCATAGGCAGTATGGGTTTTCGTTCTGAAGGTCACTACAATATTAATGGAGCCTGTCATCTTATTAAATAAGAATTACCCTGACCGAAACGCCACGGGGGGGCTAAAATGCACTGCATTCTGTTCACTCCTTCCGTTTTTCGGAGAGCATGCTTTCCACTGCACGAAAGAGCTCACGTCTAAAGACCTGTGCGCATACAGTGCCGCGTGGGACAGTTTTGAGTCGCTGCATTGACCGAGACAAGATCCGTTCTTTTGTTTCTTTGTCGTTTAAAAAAAAAAAAAAGAGAGAATCCTTGCTATATCATGGAGCTGATTCCTTCCTGCAAACACGTAAGCTTTAGTTGCTCGAGCCCCGTTTTATAAAAAATATCGCCTCCGAGTAGCATTGATCTACTCCAAAACTAGGTCCTTTTTCGCGTTTTAATGATAAAAAACAAAATACCTTTTATTTATTCGGATTATGCTAGTGGATTACACACACATGACCCCCACCCCCACCCTCTTCCTCCCCCATTTTCCCAACTCCCTTCATCTGTGTCAGAGAGCCCCATCCTGTGGTAACAATGTCCGCTTGGCTCTGCTCCTAACAGGGTGTCGTAGTCAGTCCTCAGCACAGTTCCTTAGAGGAGACCAAGAGCCCTGGGCCTTTAGGGGAGGTCTAGCAGGAGAGTTCCAGGTATCTAATGCACTGAATTTACAGCAATCAAAAAAAAAAAAAAAAAAAAAGCTGACGATGGTAACATGCGCATAGGTATAAAGGGGTTTGGTCTGTCAAAGGTGAGCCGATTGGAACGGGTCAGGCTTCATAACGTCTAGGTTTCACCCCCCCCTGCACTTTTGCTCCTCAAAAAAGAAATGTCACGTCCTTTTACGATCTGGTCAGTGAGTGTGAGGGGGAGGGGGGGGGGGGGGGGGCAATCAAAAAAAAAAAAAAAAAAAAAAGCTGACGATGGTAACATGCGCATAGGTATAAAGGGGTTTGGTCTGTCAAAGGTGAGCCGATTGGAACGGGTCAGGCTTCATAACGTCTAGGTTTCACCCCCCCTGCACTTTTGCTCCTCAAAAAAGAAATGTCACGTCCTTTTACGATCTGGTCAGTGAGTGTGAGGGGGAGGGGGGGGGAGGGGACGAGTGCCCACCGAAGCCCATCCTTTTAAAACAGTAACTCGGCAGCCAGCGTTTGGCACGGCATTTTTTTTTTCTGATGGATTAATCATCAAATCTCTTTCAGCTACTGTCCCAAGGAGATGCTGCTTCTCCCTGGCGCGCGCGAGCGAGCACTGCTAGTTTTCTTATTTTCATGACATCTCATTTCTTTGCAGGGCACAAATTTCCAAGCCAACTCCCCCCTTTTGCGAGCGCATGCACAAGCATCGCGGCGCCAGCGAGTACGCGAGCGTTATTTGCAACGAGAAAACTCCATGATCAAACCAAGCGGCCTGGCACCAAACTACCCATCTCCGTCGTCGGAGAGCAGCAAGTCCCGCATTGCCAGCGCGTGCGCCTTGCCATGACTCGGTCGGTTCACGTTTAATGTGCCCCCTTTGGTCCTGGAGTTCTCTCTGCGTCTGCGCCAGCATCATTATTTTTCCCAACAGGAGGGTCCTGCGCAGCGAAATATTGCCACGCCTTTACGAAAGGGAAAGAAGCATCTCCTTCAGCCAGTCAAGCCTTAGTCAGACCAAAGCTCCGCCCCCTTGTTGTACGAACCATGAAAAAGCAAATGTGCGTGTGCTTGTTCTGCCATGTTCCTTGAGCAATGAGTGAGAGAGGTGTGCCGTTTGCTCTCGTTGTCCATTGTCAGATCACCAAGGAACGTCAGTTTATGTAGTTACGATTAACGTTTTTAAAACGATAATACCGAAGCGCTTTGCTCCCGTCTTATGGTTCCTTATGGTTTGATAGTGGCTCAGCTGTAGCAAATGCACAGTGAGGCGGTCAGCGGCAGCAGCACGCCAGCCGGTCCCGGTGAAACTGAACCTGTTTCTCTTGACACCCACAGAGGTTGTTGCCAATAGACGGGGCAAACGATCTTTTCTACCAGCCTCCGCCTTCCATGCCGACCTCCAAAATGTATTCCATAAGGCCCTACTTTCCCAAGGATGAGGTAAGAGGCTTGTGTGCGGGCATTCCGTTGTGCAATTCAGTCATTTTGTGTGAGCCGTGTTGGGGTGCCAACAGTGACCTCTCTTTCATACCGTTTGTAAATGTATGGTTGCGGAAGTGACGTTAGGTGGTCAGTTGCCCGTGTTCCCTGGAGACTTGGCCTAGTTAAAGTAGGGTCTGCTGTGTCTCCCGGTGCTATCCTCAGCCGTGTTGCCTCTCGGCAAACGCATACCTAATGCGAAGGCGGTGCATTTCTTTAATTCGGTCGCGCACATTGAGTTGCGTCTTGACATATTCTGAGATCTACCTTTGGTGCTCGCTTCCCGTCTTCAAGGATGCCAAATGGTTATTGTGAATGTGTCGATGCGTTGTCCGCCGGAATGATACTTTGTCTTGTTGTTTCTCTTTGCAGTCTGCCATTTATAAAATCTGTAAAGAAATGTACTGTGAAGGAATAGAGGAAGCCCCTTTCTCTGACGACGATCCCGACCTTATAGGAGACAGGTAGAACGTCCAGATCGATTTGTTGGCCAAATCTTAGCGACGGAACAGTATTTTTCGTTTCTCGTTTTGTCCATGCCATGCAAAATTCAACACGTCCTTACCGTGTCTTTCCAGGTTAGTGGGAGGCCTCCTGACTCTGAGCTCAGACTACGGGTTTGTGCTGGAGGATGACGAAGGGATCTGCGGGTATGCGCTCGGCACCGTGGATGTCAAGCCCTTCGTCAAGAGCTGCGAGTTGAGCTGGCTGCCCTTCATGCAGGAGAAATACCACAAACCGGACTGCCAGAAGGACCTCTCAGAGGCTGAGGCATGTCGAATACAGCCATTCATCCACATCCGGGTGGCGCGCAATCGTTGAATTACACTCACTAACATCTTTGTCTGTCGTGGCCCGTAGAAGATGATGCTGAGTTTCCACGAAGACGAGGAGGGCCTTCCGGAGTCCTTCCTCTCCAACTTCCCCTCTCTCATCAAGGTTGACATTCACGCCAAGGTGACTGACCCCAGTGTGGCCAAAAGCATGATGGGATGTCTTCTATCGTCGCTCAAGGCTAATGGTAGGTGGCGGCCGTCTGACCGTTACGACGGCACTGTTAAGTGCTTCGCGTATGCATTACAGAAAGAACATATTGTATTGGGGCTACCGGTTATGTGGGTCACCGTGGAAATCAGAATCTGTGTCCGCGTATCAGATGTGTTTAAAAACAAACCAGACCCAGTGATCGTTATCTCGATGTGCTGTAAAAATGAGACCAGAGTCCACAACGACAAGCTCTGTGGCGTATCCCCATGGGACTCGGACCCAGTGTTATGATCCCTTCTTTTGCATATTTAACAAAAAAAAGGCCCTCAAAATGATCAAAGCTCTGACCCAAATAATAGCTTCCCGTGACATCAGAACTGGCCCATGACTGGCTGGGAACACAGACGGTTATTGTCAGCTGAAAACAATGTTCAGCCGAGCTGGGTCTTTTTTTGGGTAAGAAAAATTTGGGGGGATTTATTTCTCAGCCGACTTGCTTTTTGTGTTCACTTCCAGGGTCCGCCGGTGCGTTCTGTAAGGTACGTCAGACGGATAAGAGAATGTTGGACTTCTACAGTAAGCTGGGATGCTTCGAAGTGGCCAAAATGGAGGGCTTTCCCAAAGACATCATCATTATGGGACGCAGCCTATGAAGAAACGGCCTGCCACAAAAAAAAAAAACAAAACAAAAAAAAGACAAGGGAGAGCGAGTCAACGTGGCTTAAATATGTTTGCTGCCTTCATGAGAAAAAAAAAACCTTCCATGATGATTTTATACTACATTACCATCTGGGCTAGCCCCGGGAGACCTCTTTTTAGGATTTGTGTACAGAAGCACAGCAGCAGCACACAGATTCCCCGCACTGCCCGCAGACACCGAGGCTCCGTTGGATTCCTCCGATCTGAAGCCTAAAAGGCCGAGGGGCGATCTGTAGTCAGTAGATTTGAGCCAACGTAGAAGAGTGGCACTCCCGCATTGATTTCTGGGGTCCCACCGCTCGTATACCTCCGGGAGGCTGGAAGTGATCACTCCATGAGCTTTTTTTTTCCCTGAATTAATCCAGTAGCCATTACATGGATATTTTCCACATGCTCGAACGCTTCTGAAATGGAGGCAAAGCTGCGGAATGAGGGCGACCTGTATCTCAGGTAGTGTCTCACTACCCCCCGCGTCCAGCTTTCCCAGCTTCGACATAGAGAACAGCACAGCTGTCGACATAAGTAGGACACCTTTACATGGGATGTGAGATTTTGCCTTTCGTCATCACACCATGATATTTCTATTTCCTCCACTAGTGGCACATTTCTAGCAAGTTTACACAAAATGGTTATCAGCCTATTTATGTTTAGGGCTTTGCTTTTGGCCATTTTCTTTTTATATTCTTTGTCATTCAACAGACCCCCCCCCCCCTTAAACGATTGCCTTTTGATTCATTGCCTTTGGAATTTAGGGGTTACATTGCAGACCTCCTGTGTCTTCCGTGTAGAGTTGGGTCAAACTCTTGTCCGATTGAAATAGAGACGGTTGATTTTGGACATCGGCTTTGTTTTTCTCCAATTCCAGAGACAAAGCCTGACACTGTTCAGTTTTTTATTTAACTTTTGCCCGACTGAATCCCAAACTCCACCACGTATGTTTCTCAGCGGATTTAAGCTGACTGACGGGGATAATAATGTCAGAGGAAGCTCAGAGACTGAGCTACTCTATTTAACTCATGTAAAATGATACATTTGCTTATCGTATGGTAATCTTAAGTTTTGTCTTTCATATGTTTGTGTAGGTATTTAGGATGTCAAGTTTACTTGTCTACGTGGTTCCTCTTTGACAAGATGAAAACCAAAATCCGCATTTCCTGATAGCAGTTCCCCATGGGACCAAAATCAACCTTAAGTATTCTGATCTGCTATAAAAACAATGTTCAATAGTTCACTTTGAAATTGAATCAGGTGAAAAGATAGCAATATTATTTTTTTTAAACAGAAGTATGAAGCCCCCCCGGTCTTAAAGCTGTGCAGTTCTTCAGATCCACCTACTCAAAATCTGGCTTGCAGTTTTTGGATATGCTTAACACTTGGTGATCATGACGAGAAAAAGTTTACGCCTGTCATCTGTCTTCCCTCCCTCCTTTTTTTCTTTTCTTTTTCAACGTCCACACATGTCCTCTCAGTTGACCCTTGGCGAGCGCAATCGCCGAGATTGTTAAATCATGTCACCATAGTGGTGCTGGCTCCCACCGTTGAACTGTAGCTGTGGGAGTTTCAAACGGATTCCTTGGCCTTTTACTATGTGTGTCCGTTGAATGTTTCATATTCTGACGCAATTCCCTTTTTTTTTCTTTTTTTTTTTTGTAAATCTATGTAGTTGATTAAAAAGCACTTTGACTATAGATAGGAGTGTTCTGTTGGTTACTCGAGGATCATCAGTTGCTCTTAAGTAGCTGCCTGCCAATGTGATGTTTTGATACTGTGTACATTCATAATGTGCATGAGGTGTATTGGATTTGCCGTGGCAGTCGTAAGAATCACCTCATCTTGTGCTACAAAGAAGGTGAAGCATGCCCCCTCGCCTCCATGGGCATATTACTGTAGTATGTAGACAGTGCGTTGACACTGTCGGTCATAGAGTTATTATTTTTGTATATCTTCATAGGGACTGTGGCTAACATGTTATTGTTCTTTAAGGAAAACGTAATGCTGGCCTTGTTACAACGTCCTGTCCTGTACATCCGTCCGTTCTACCTGGCTTCTTTTTGAAGATGTGAAAGTCAAAACTAAAAGAAACAACCACACTTTCACACTTGTTTTCAACGGTTCATCATTTTTGCTGTTCTATGATGCTCGAGCTTTCTCCTCTGCCAACCAAGTTTGATAGAAACAGGCCGTGACTGAGAGAAAGGGCTCCAATTGTACATTTTGATTCTCTGGGTTTGGGGTGTCATTAAAGTGTCAGTTTACCAATGTAAAATTTGTATGTATGATACATAAGAATAAAAATGAATAAACCCGGCTAAAATACTTCACTGCTGAGGCTTTTGTGTCTGTTTACAAGTTGTTTTCCATTTTATTTACCCCAATATGGCATTGTTATTTTCCATTCTGACTAAGAAAACAAAAATATTTTACTGTCTCCATAACTTCTAATAAGTGATTATTTTAATCTCTTTTAGAGAGTTTACGTGCATTGTTGTTATGTTCTCCCTTATGTTACTGCTGTCTAATGTAAGTCATATGCGTTTGTGGTGCGCAATTACTCATGTACAGCTGCTTCCTGTTTGTCTTTATTCTAATAGTAAAATTATGAAATAAAAAGTAACTTTGTGTCCACTTGGCAGCCATACATCCTTGGGAAGAGACATTTTCATTTTTTTTAAATTTGCTGTAAAAAAAAAGGAAGAAGAAGAAGCAGTAGTTCCTGCAAAAGTTATTTTTAATCTACAGTTTCATAAACCGAACCTTCGCGGCGCGCAGTGATGACGAAACACACGTGCTCATAGTATTGCGACGCGCGTGTTGTTTTCCGCGAGACACTCGGTTAGCCACAACGTGTTAACGTCAAGCCAACACCGACACACGTACACACACTTCGGCGCCCGGACAACATGTCTTGCATCGACGAGGATTGCTCGGACCATGGAATGAGCGGCCAGTCCAAGCTGGAGAGCTTCCTGTTCAGTGAGGACCTTTTTTAAACACACTTTATCCGCGCGGCGCCGATCGGCGCACACGTGGGTCCGCTCTGCGAAATCTGCCTCGATACTAACAACATCAAACCACTGCATTATCGCTCGCGGATGAAATGAATCGGGATGTTGTTTCATTCGCGTCGTTTGTGTGTGTGTGTGTGTGTGTGTGTGTTCGCGTGCGTGCCTGTGTTTGTGTGTTTCTATTTCTCTTTCTTTCTCCCAGGCTGCGAGCTTTCATCCAAAGTCCCGTTCTACACTTTCCAGGGAGATGAGGAGGAGGACCTGGAGCACTTCCTCGAACTCAGAACGGTATGTACAGTTAGAGACGAGACATGGTGTCATCAGAGGCGTCGCAACGGGGTAGGCAAACTAGGCAATTGCCTAGGGCTAGAAGGTGGCCCCCAAAGATGGCTGTTTACATTGGTCCACAGGAACGACAACCCGAAAAGCCCCTTAAATGACTTGCCACGAAGAAGACTGCAATGACACGCTGGAAGCCCCCTGATCAGGGGCCCCATGGTACTTGCACCCAGAGTGTCTTGAAAAGTCCCAGGGTCTCATCACAGTCCCAAGTCTTCACCCCGCCCGGTGCAACGGGGTCTTCAAAGTCGTTTGAGGATAGATTTATGATTAGGTTAGCAACGTGAATCCATTAGATTTTAATTCAACTGTTTGATTAAAGGTTCTCTTCGTTACTGCAGGTGTGTCTGGGAGAAGGAGCCAAGGAGGAGAGCAACGTGGTGGAGGTGACGGCCATGAACCACCAGGGAAAGACCATTTCTGTGCCCATCGCCAACCTCCACGCCGGCTGTCTGCCCATGGTGCGGGGGTGGGGAGAGGGTGCCGGGGGTCATCGCGCCTGACACAGTGTGACCGAGGATGAAGGTTTTACGTTTTCCATTTTCTCTCCTCAGGTGAGTCTGGGAGAGTTTGAGCTGAAGGCACCGGTGACCATCCGGCTCAAGGCCGGCACAGGACCAGTTAGCGTGAGCGGACTGCACCTAATTGGTAACTACATTTTTATTTATTTTTTTCTAAGTCTGATTTCCAATTACATTGAAACTGAGACCTTTGACACTTTTGAAGTTTGTGTCAATTTGAAGTTTTTAAAAGTAGACTATAGCTCATGACAAGGCATCGGGATACATTCATTGAACCCGCTCTATGATCAGGGTCATACCTCAGACCTCACTGCCGCTGGCTGTGATGAGTGTGTGTGCAGCCGTGCATGACACTCTCGATGCACAAGGTCACTGGAGGGGGCAGATTTAACAAAGCAGCCTATCTGGCCCGTGATTACTAATAATACCGGAATTCAAATGCTCAACCTTGTCGTCTGTCCTCGTGCAGCCTCGCAGGTGGAAGATTCTGATCTGTCGGATGACGAGGATGAGGATGACGAGGAGGAGGAGGAGATCACTCCCATCAAACCGGCGAAGAAGAAGCTGAAACAGTAGACGGAGAGGTGGCTGATGGGTGTTTTTTTTTTTTTTTCTTCTTTCTTTTTTTGGGAAGAGCTTCGCTCACTCGACGATTCGTTTTATAAAATGCCACAGATTTTTGTACCCGACGGACACATTTTGCAGAGTTGCTGATTCTTCCACGCAATGGCCACGGCCAATTCTTAGTGTGGCGGCAGCTCATCACGCTGTGGGAGGAGGGAACGTCATGAGGGGCTCCCGTGTTCTTGCCTCTCCTCTCGCTCTGAGCAGCGTATTTAACTGCACTTAGGACATTCACTTGTTGAAGGACTGTTTTTTGCTATTAAATGATGCCCGCTGCTTTTTTTTGTTTTTTTTTACTGTATATGAAACAGTCGCAATGGCTGACGTGGGTTCATTGCACCAGTGGTGGGGACAACATGTCTTTTACCTCCAATGGATTCTGGTATTGTTTGACAGGACTGTTTTCGTAAAAGTTTAGACGTGATAGAAAAGAAAAACGATGAATTGTGATATCTGCCGAGTTGTGCGGGCAGATAATTTGCATACACACAAACGATTCGATGTTTCACAAGAGAGTGTCCATTTCCAGTGGTTGATGCATTAAAAAAAAAAATACTGGTTTTCTATGTGAGATGTGAAGTCACGTCAATGTGAACATTTTGTACACATAGTGGGGTGCATCGGCTTGTTTAACTTAAGCTCGCATTTTGTCTTGCATTCATTGCAATCCTTTTATTTTAATATTAATATTAAACCCAACACAGCATTACAATGCGTGTAGCGACATGGTCACATACGCTGTGACCTTCAGTTTTCATTTCCAAAGTTTTTCCCAAACGATCACACTTTTGCCTCGTACGACAACAACAAAAGTTTTCATAAACAGAGGACCTTAAGTGTGGCTCAAAGGGGCTAAAACCGTACCATAATGCAGTTTCTTTATTTTGTCTCCTAATCGCACAACGCCATTACATGTAATCCGTTACTCCCCCAAGGCTGTCGGTCCATCTGCCGGCAGCTGACGCACACATCGTTACTGTGGGAGCAGGCACCAGGAGGACAATACCGGAGGAGATAATGGGGTTAAGAGCTGGAAGAAGCACCACGACCCTCCGCGGTGATGAAAAGGCCGACGTTTGCTCAACCAGAGAGGCCCTGCCGCCTCAAACAATACCGCCATCGTCACTGGCTGGGGTGAGTGGAGGAATGCGACGCTCCGGAAACACGTTAAAAAGGAAACGCTCTTCATAATGACCCTGCAGCATGACCGTGGCGGAGTGGGACAACATCGAGGGGACAGATCGCCACTCGAGGGGCCAAACCATGCGCCACTTTTGTCCTCACGACGCATTCCTGCCGGCCGCTGCCATGGCAACGGGAGGAATGCATCACCTGTGCGATGCACTTGAGGACCGCTTTTGGTGGAACGGGGAGACGGGATTCAAGGAGGAGCCCCGCAGGCGGGGGGAGGGCAGGCGCGCTGTCGTCACAGGAAGTGTAAATAAATCATTTTGTATTATCAGCGTGTCGCACTCTTACCTTTTACCCTTGAGTGTTACAACCGGTCGCTGTGTGTGTGTGGGTGTGTGTGTGGGTGTGTGTGTGTGTGTAGGTGTGTGTGTGCGCGCGCGCGTGGGGGGAGGACGATGATGACGAGATAAGAAACCACAGAGGTAACAGAATGAGACGAGATCACATTCTCCGCTCTCGTTGTCGATGGTGCCGCCACAGATTATGAGAGAATCTGGGCTTTCTCGCTCGGAGGAGCAGGCCGACGTGTAGCACTCCCACAAATAGTTAATGTCACTGCGAGCAGGTGCTGCTGCTTCTTATTTTCTGACTCATAAAGCACCTCCATCTGGTGTGTGTGTGTGTGTGTGTGTGTGTGTGTGTGTGTGTGTGTGTTGAGCGGGAGTCCGTGAGCCTTTTACACAACTTTTATGCGGTGTGAGGGGTTTTATGGTACAGTGTCTGTGTGACCTTCGCGCAAAGGTCACAGCTGCGTCCACCGCAACGCTCTCGCCCATGGCATGAGCAGCAGCGCAGAGAAACAATTTCAAATAAGACGATTTCCCTCTTCCTGTCTTCCGAAAAATATGGACGATGCTGAGCCACTGGCTTTGGTTTTATTAAAGGAAAAGCCATTCACTGACTCGGCCCTTGGGTGGCATTGGATCCGCAGCCTGTAATATTCACGTGTTTCGGTCGGCTCGTAAATGTACTCTGATCCCATCGGGGAGTGTCACTGTCAAAGCAGCTTAGGTTCATTGTTAAACCCGCCGTAGCAACAAACAGGTTAAAGAAAATGCAGCTTCATGGCATATCTCTACGGTGGCCCTGTCATTTACAGTTAAGTGCAGCCTTGTCTCCCTGCTATACTACGTAGAATGCAACTGACTACTGTAGTACACATCTCGAACACCTTAGTTACTAAACTAATATTTCAGCTGTTTTCGCATTTTTAACGCATGCCTGTGCTACTCATTCATTCAAGTGTTGGAATCTGTCCGCTCAGTGAAGTAGTCCCAGTGAGGTCGTGGATTTTGGAAAGTACAGTATTTAAAATGTGTTATGTCATGATTGTGAACTCCAGAGAGACAAAGCAGGGGGATTTTCCTGTGCCTGCGCAGTAATTCTAGAATGACAGTCGACCGGAGATTAAAATCAAGTTTTTCTTTGGGAGGAAAGTATACAGCTGTGAAAAAGGGAAATCATTTCGAGAACAACGAAGGAAACACTCACCAAGCTGTAGTTACAAATGCTGTAGTCGACTATGGATGCTTTACTCGTTCCCGGTTCTGACATGTGTCACTCCGGTGTGGCCCAAAGTTTCTATGGCAACAGCTCAGGCGCACACACACACACACACACTTTGTATTCTCGCAGCTGTTCTCCACGGAGGGACTCTGAAATGCCCTTTAATTTCGATCTGCAGTGCCTGTCACGTTTAAACACACGGAAAAAATGTCTGGTACGGCTCACCTGCACACACACACCCACACACACACACACACACACATAAAACTCACTTATATTTGACATTGCCTGTTCCCCTCCCGCTGAAACTCAGCAGATGACTGGTTTATGTAATATAATAATATAATGACTTGTACCAGCAAAAATAGATTGGAAGATCAATAAACATTCGCCGCCAGTCTTTGATGTTTGCGTGCGCGCGTGTGTATACCCGCATGTGTGCGCACTACCTGCGATACCTTGGACGGGAGTTGTCGCACAGATTTCAAAGGCCTTATCAGATGAAGGTTAGCACTCTGTGTGCCTGATGAATAGTCCTCGGTATGCATATGTCAGTGCGACTGTCGGAGGACTGCCGAGACTCTGTGTTTGTGTGCGAGTGTGTGTGTGTAGACTAACAACACAAACACTAATAATACTTTAGTGTTGCCATGTCAGCCACCACTCACACGCACCACTGAACTGATGCGACAGTTACACAAGCTGCGAGCTCTGTAAATGTACTCAGATTTATGTCAATACTAGTCACCAAAGGGCTCCGGAGGAAAATGGGCCCCCTCAAGTACTTAGCATTGTTTGTGTGTGTGTGTGTGTGTGCGTGTGTGTGTGTGCGCGCGCGTTATTTGACATGTATTTCATTCTGGCCTGACATTAAAAACCCGAGCAATCCATTTGTGTGCTTGTGCAGCAGTGGATTATTGCCTGAAATGCAAATCTTTCAGAGCGAGTAGAAACATCTCAGGGTGCGAACATCTGTGCAGTATCAACATGTCATCGTATGTAAATATGCATTTGAGCAGGGGTGGCCAACGGAGTGACTGTTTGGATGAGATAGTGGCCACGCACGCTAATCAGACTGAGTGGCTGCACCTGTGTTAGGACAGCAGGGAGCCTGAGGTTAACGAGGGTGTGGAGCGCACAGAGGCCGAGCCGCACTGTGCGTGTGTGTGCGTGTGGGAGAAGTGGAACTCGCGCCAAAACTCAGACCCCCGGGTGAGTGCTAAATGTTTTTAACGTGTACTTTTTCCTTTTTGAGCCGAAATGTTTGTTGAATTAATTAATGGGGTGTGTTAAATTCGCTTTTGGCCACGGGGCCACACTGGGGTTGGGGTGAGTGGGTTGGTTGGTGGCTCGCAGTGCCCCAACTGCGTTGCCGTGCGAACGACTTGTGTGTGTGTGTGTGTGTGTGTGTGTGTGTGTGTGTGTGTGTGACACTGGTTTGGGGGTGTGCCATCTTCCCGGGAATATATGTGAGCCCGATTTTCCCCGTTTCTCCTGCCAGCTTCTGGCAGCTGTGTGACTTAAATATTAAATAATACATTAATGAAGTGCTCTAATCTGCCCTCGTTCCCTTTATTTCTGCTTACTGCGTTACTTAACCGGTTTCCATTTCTACTCGGCTGGGGAGCTCCGTCTGGAGGCTGTATTTAATTGTGTTGCTGTTCTTTTGAATCAATACCACTTGCATTGATAAATAAATAAATGCACTGTGTATAAGAGAAGTTTACAAAGCTCACGACGGCGCGCAAACAGGTGGCCCTTGGTCTAAATCAGCCCCCTTGAAGTGGCTCCCAGTTTCAAAAGGGTCGGGTCGGCTACCCCTGCTCTGAAGGACTATGATATGGTAAAATAGTGGGCGAGAAACTGTGTGAGAGAGAGAGATAGTGCCCCCTCTATCCCCACTACTACCTCTAACCACTGGCAAAAGCACACAAACAGCAGCTGCACTACAGCTGACAGTTCCCCGTGCAACGAACAAACGCACACGCACACAAAACAGGCTCTCCTCCTGCTGCGGGCAAGGGCGTGTTGTACTCATACATATACAGCTCCAACACACCTGCCACAACAGAGCACAGCTGTCAAGTGCATCACCCTTCACCCTGTACGGAACCTCAATGAACCCCCCCCCCCCCCCCCCCCCCCCCCCCCCCCCCCCCCCCCCCCCCCACACTCTGCATCTGCACATGAACGAGGAAACGCACACTAACAGGGTGAGTTTTGCGCCGACACCTGAGCACACATTCGCTTGCACAACAGGATTCGCCACGCGCTTCAAGCCTTTGCACGAGGCAGCACAAACCAAACGCGCACACAGGGACGCACACTTCCCCCCCCCCCCCCCCCCCCCCCCCCCCCCC
>JAFBJU010000700.1:412569-444150 GCA_016785305.1 Colistium nudipinnis | reverse complement strand
CCCCCCCCCCCAATCATTTGCTCTAATTTAAAGGTGGATAGTGTTCAATGACCGGCGGTGGCATTCCACTGTTGCCCGCCGATACATATTGCCGGGAAGAATATAGAATGCTGTCACTCCAAATATGTTCAAACTAAAAGGAGGCGCGAAGTTTAAAAGTTACCGTTTAAAATGGCTGGTGGATAAAAATACACACCCATAAATGAAATTATTTATACGGATTCAATTAATTGTATGGCCCCTTTCATATCTTCTGTATGTTTTATTAATAGCACACACAGAAAGGAATAGTGCACAAGGGGAATGCTAATAGATTTACACAGACACACACACCCTCTCTCTCTCTCTCTCTCTCACTCTCTCTCACACACACACACACACAATAAATGTCCAATTGATGCCACTGTCACTAAACCTCAGCTCCTCCTTCTCCTCTGCCTCATGCATTTGCTGCTAATGAGAGCTGGGCTCTTCGGGATAGGATATCAGAAAATCTTCTTTAGAACATCCTCGACTTTAGCGAAAAAAAAAAGCACCTGGACGAGAGAAAGGGGGAGATTGAGACAGGAGGGCAGGACATTCTATTACCGATAAATAAGTGATGTGCTCCGTCTCTCCCCACCCACCACCCCGCCCTCTAACCGCTCTTCCTCCCCCTCAGCCCTCCACTCCGCCCCCTCAGCCTGCCCCCGCCATCTCACCGTCTTGCTCGGGGGGAGGGGATGGGAGGGGAATGATGAAAGGCATATGAGTGACAGATAAGTGGATGACTACACGGTCCCGGCCCTCATTAAAAATCTAAGCTTATATCATCCGCCACTCCGACCCTCCTCCTCCTCCTCCTCCTCTGCATCAAGCCCTCGCAAATGATACCCCGAGAGAGGGGAGGGAGGGAGGGAGGGAGGGAGAGGAGGGAGGTGCCGCTCATCAGATATTCCCGTTCCCTGACCTAACTTGACAGCCAGCTCCAATAATGAGACAGACAGAGAGGGAGGACACCCACACATCGGCCCAAACACCGAGATGTTGAGGAGTGAACTGTCCTGTACGAGCGAATAATAATAATAATAATAATAATGACCCTGCTGCTGCCTCCCGGGCCTTTAACCAATCATTGTCCAAACAAGCTCGTCCGCCATGTGCCCCGAGATTCCTCTAAATACGGTAGCTCTCAAACATGTGGTCCTCCAGTGTCTTTCCTTTTCCATCCGCACACCTATGAATAGACTGTGGCTGAGTTGCACGGTGGGATGCTGTGAAATAACTGCGTTTCTTGTTACTTTCTCTTTTTTTTTTTTCCCCCCCCAGGAAGCCCATGACATTTCAACTGTAACCCACTGAGTCAGACGGTAAAACCTCCTCATTCAAACAAATGACATCAGACTGCAACAAAACATAAAAGTCAAAAGTAATAAATGTAACACCTGTCATGGTGAAAAGCCCACATGATTATATGGAAGTCTGTAAACCAATGCTTAAAATACAGGGAGAAAAGGTAATTTAATACATTTGTTTATTCAATGTTTTCCACTGGTTTTGGTTTATTCGTATACTTCTATAAAAATCCATAAAAACCTGACAAGCAGTGGCAGCCCAGTGTGTTTTAAAGCCACGTGGACTTTGGAGTGCACGGGGAGGCTCCCTGCATGCTTTCAGCCGCAAACAGGAAATAATCAAGAGCTAGGAAATTGCAAGTACATTAATAGCACGTCAACAGTCTGTTTAGGCACTGGAGTCTCTGGAAACCCATGTGAGGACTAATGAGGAGGGATATGTCATGATTTAGTCCGCTGCTTGAATGGATTTAAGACTACATTATTCACATTAGCACTTCCACTCAAATAAAAAAAAGAAAAAGAAAAAGCGTATTGAAACAGAAAGTAAACATGGCTACCAAATTGAACAGAGTATGGTCTCCCAAAATAGGGTAAAGTAAATTTAACAATACGCTGGAGACGCACAAATTTGACAAGGAATCTGTGAACGAAAGGGGAAATGAACGAGAAGAAAAAAAAAAAAAAAAAGCAAGAAAACAAGAAATATCTAAAGCCATTTCTGCACCGATTCCGGTTTTGTTACTTGGTCGCGAAATGCTTGGTTGAAGACGGGCCGTACAGCCCGTAGAAGTCCGGGTGCCTGGCGGTGTGCGAGGCCTCCAGCAGTCCACCGACGGGATAATGCTGCAGCGGCTGGCTGGCATGCAGCAGGGCATGAGGGGGGAACTCCTGAGAGGTCATGGAGGGGAAGGAGTCCGACGTCGGATAGGGGGGCCGGACGCGAGCGGCCGGGGCCCGGGAGCAGCGGCAGTTGTTCAGAGTGCACATCAGTACTTTCCTGCTCTCGTACATAGCCTGTGACGACGAGTCTCCACCGAGCAGGTGGCTGGAGGGGAAGATGGTCCCTGAGTGGTGGCCGGAGGCGGAGCTTAAGCCCACATCGAGGGGCCGGCTGTGGCCGGGGGCGGCGTGGGGGTTGTGGGAGAGGCCTTCAGTGGAGTACAGGGGTGACGCACGGTGGCTCTGGTTGAGCAGGAATGGCTTCTTGCCGCCGTAGAGCAAGGGCGAAGGGTCCTGGGAGGCGGAGTTTTCCGTCTCGCATCCCAGGAAGGTGGCTTTGTGTGGCCTCTTCAGTAGCGAGCGAGGCCCCGAGCCGCCGTGAGCCTGGACAATCTCCAGAATGGGCGCCTTGTTCAGCGGTTCTGAGAATGGAGCGTGGCGAGAAAGAGACGATGACTCACCTTGATCACATCATATCCCGTCGCATACGTGCAGTTTCGCTGTCGGTTAGGTACTCGTTTACGTTTCAGCCTACCTCCCAGAATGTTCTGCATGTTCTTCTCTCTCGTTGAGAGTTCAGCGAGCAAATCCTGAGAGTTGAGCTGGCCCACTCTGATTTGAGGGATGGCGCTACTCAGGAGTGAGTTTGACCTGAGAAGGAGACGCGCGCGCGCACACACACACACACACACACACGTGTAACGCCATCAAGAACAAATTCAGTACGATCATGGCGGCAGTCTGCCAGTCTGCTTGGGATTATTTATCAACGTCCAGAAGCGTTTGCACATCGACTGACATCATACCCCGCCTGTTCTGCTTTATGCCTACACGCTACATTATTTGCTTTTAAAACGTAGGTGGAAAAACTACAGGCATATAGCGGAGGGGGGGGGGGAAAAAATTGCGGTTGAGAGGAGAGTGTTATTGATTAGCCGGCAGGAGAGCATTGATTGGTCTTGAAAGAAAGGACAGACGGCTTCGGATGTGAAGAGCGAGAGGAAATCATTAATAGCACACGCAACACAACTTCTGATCGCCGCCTTGCTCCTTTTTCGAGAGGGAGTTGCCACATAGGCACGGGCTCAAAGCTCTCGCGCATATTTCCAATTCCTTATCGCCGCGGTTGTACGAGACCTGTAAAGTGATGAATACAGTGGGGAGCGGCGACGCCAGCAAATAACAATGCTTACCTGTCCAGTAGCAGCTGGTAGGGTTTTGTATTCTGAAAACGAAGACAAAGAGAACTACTCTGAGGACAAAATACAGGCAATGCTGTTCGTTGAGCGTTTGCTTCCGGTGAATCCATGTGGGCCGAACGCGCCGGAGATTTCTCGTTTTGAATTTTTTTACCTTTACGATGTTGAGTTTGTCCGCTCTTTGGAAGAACGATTGCACCGAGCTCAGGAGCTTTTCCGCCTCCTGATGCCTCTTGTTGAGCTGCAGGGCCTGCTGGGAGCTTTTGCGCATGTACACGGTGCAAGTGCTCTCCAGCATCTGCATGGTCTCCGCCTGTTTGGCTTCCAGCAGCGCGTGCATCCTGTGATACTGGGCTCTCACGCGCTTCTTCAGTTCGGACACTGCATTCTGCCGGGGGAAGGCGCGTCGGGAGGCGAGTTGATTGCAATTGCCCGCAGCAACATAAAAATATAAAAAAAATATTTTAAAAACTAAATTTCAAAGTAAATACCCTCAGAAGTGCAATATTGTACTACAGAGTGACATTTTTTTACATTTTAACATTATCTCTTCGTTTTTTGTTTTTTTTCAACCCCCAGCAAAGGCACAGAGTGGTTTCATTACCGCACGGTGTCGTCGAAGACACAAAAGACACGAGCGCAAATAAACACGGGGCCAGTGCTAATTTTAAATAAATAAATAAATGGTCAGGGCTGCGTCTCCGTGAGCGTATGCGACGCATGTGTTGCACTGTACCCTCATCAGTGCCTTGTCGGACTCCAGCTTGGTGAGCTGCTCATCGATGCTCTGGACGCGACCCTCCAGACTGTCTTGGTGCCTCATTAGCATGGACTGCGGGGAGATGACAAAGAAAGACTTGGATTAGACAGAGGGACCCAAACAAGAATGGTCTTAAAAATGGAAAAGAAAAATAAATAATAAGAACACACACACACAGACACACACAGACAGAGACACACACAGACAGACAGGCGAGGAAAGTTTCTTAAAACTCTGATGGGACCTCAGCAAACCTGGCTGCAGTTCATGAGTCACTGAGAGAGCCTTCCCCACGAGCCTGATTAGACAGAGGAAACAACAGCTGCCAGTGACCACCACATGCATTTATCCATTAGGAGGGCAGCAGCAAAGCAATTGCACACATCCTCCTCTGCTGGTGTCTAAGTCTATCAGGGATCCGGCTACATCAAATGGTGTCCATTGTTGGCACCCGCCCGCTTCCTCTCCGCGGGAGGAACCAGACGAGCAAAGGCCAAGAAAAGAGCCGGTAAACATATCCATATAGTCCATGACGATGGCGGGCTCCAAACGGATGGTGCGTGACTACAAATTCCGTTTTTTTTTTTTTAAATGAACTCCTTCTGGATGACAAACGCACTCTGCCCAGATGAGAGGAACAAACCCACTGCAGGGGCAACAAAGCCTGACGTATGTATCTGCATGGCGGCTGGTGCGTCCCATTTTGCCACATGCATCGCGCCCATTGTTTGCATCAACCCCTCGGTGACAGTGGCGTCCCTATGCGCGGCGCTCCCTGGCGTCCGCATGAGTGTGCGTGGGAGAGAGGGAGGAACGGGAGGAGAGGCAAAGTGCTGTGGGGCTCTCCTTGCACATGCCAAGAAAGGACAGAAAGAAAAGGAGAGGAAGAGAGAGAGAGAGAGAGACATACAAAACCCAACCGAGGTCTGAAGGTTCGCAGCACAGAAGGAGGACATTCCTGCGGTCTCCAGCGAGCCAGTTTCAGGGTATCTACATTGTGGTATCGCAGCAACAGGCCTCTTCAGCTGTCTTATACAGTCTTATGTACAACAACTGGTAGGCAAACTGTAGTATACCACAGTAGACTTAACAACAGTCCATCTACCTTCTAGAATAGAACAATGAAAAGACTGAAAGAATGAAAAAAAAAAAACGATCCGATACCACATGCCCCTTTTGCACGTTTGCATATTAAACCCATCCCTTTTGTCAGAGAGGCTTGCCGACCACCGTGTTACCTGGGAAACGGGGGAATCATTTCGGCCTCCTCCACCGAACTTGACTTTGGATAACTTGGAATGGGCCACGGACTATTGGCAGGGGGAGTGCAGCCGAGGATTCTCGGAGGGGTTTGTCCCCCAGAGTGACCCTCTCTCACGTTGAGATTGATGAATGCAGCTCAAGTGCTTGGAAGAAAAACCTTCTACTGTATAGCCAATCGTTTCATTGCACGGTCGCCGCCGCCGCCGCCACCGCCCCGCTTTATGCTCGGTGACGCTGAAGTGTCTACACAGTGTGGGTTGCTGACGCAGGCGAATGTCATAAAATAATCAACAGGTGCTGAGACAACAAATCTGCCTTTAATTAGCCACAGCTGTGCGCGGTGGCGTTTTTTTTTTTCTTTCCCCACCCTGTAGCCTCCTGCACCGCACACAGGTCGGAGACCATAAATGTTCATATTTCTTTTGTCACGCATCAACTGCAATTGTATTCAACGAAACCGAAAGAAGGCGCGTTGGTGAAAGTCAGCTCAGCGAGGGTATTGGTGACGAGCCGTGTAAGTGATGCGCCGTTGTTTTCATTGAGGTGCATTTATCATATTTGTCAGGCTTGAAAGATTGTACCAGTTCACTTCTGCTCACCAACAAGCCCTATCTGCTACACCGCCCTCTTTCAAACATTCTGATAAAACAAAAAAAAACAAAAAACACGCATACTGAATCTGCCCTGCGAGTCTTTTGGGTTCCTGCTTGCATTCAGCTGTCCACACACTGTGCGCTCAATGAACAAACAACTTTCAGACGAGGCACCGACGTTAATAATGACCATCTCGACACACAGCTCAGTGGGACCCGCGTGCACCGTGTTGCGACCGTTCTATTGGGGACGTTTCGGGGAAACGACACTTTCTGGCTTGTTGTCAGCACTGGCGGCAACTTCTCTCTGCCGAGGAGTGTCTGCACCACAACTTGTGTCTTCCTCATTCTGTTGCCTCGTTTCCTCCCATTCCCATTTTTTGGCATATTGAACAGTGCAGTTTCCGATCTGCTGATCTCTGTGTAGCTACGTGAAAGCCTACCTTTATCGAGATTAAGCCCGCCAATGATCACTTTCCCCTACTGTCCTATTTAGGCCTCCAGACACCCGCGGGTTGCCAGGAAGCTCATGTTTAAATGAGGAGCCTCAGGCTCAAGGAACACAGAGCCTCTTTCACAATCAACCGACAACTGCTCCCCACGTCAATGGACTGCCCTCAGCATTCTGGGGAACTGACTCACTCCAGCCCCCAGATTCACGAAACTGCAAACGACAGAGGTCCCATGAGCAACGGTTTCCTGTGGAGATGCCTGAGGGAAACAAACACCAAGGTGAGGTTATGTGGGAGGGCTCCTCCTCCGCCTGTCCCACGGACCACATCCCGATTATGTTACTCTTCCTTTCTCATCCCGAGTTCCTCAGCGCACCTGCGAAGGGTGCACTGTAAAAGTCATCATCAGGGAGAACAAAATAACTAAAGATATGAGAACGGCTACATTGTTTGTTCCCCCCCCCCCTTCTTTGTTTCTCCAGAGAGGCAACAAGCGAGCCGCCAGGGGAATTTCAAATCCCTTTCACCGAAATAGACTGCAGCACTGTTGAGGAGAGCAAACCTTCAGTGAGTCTCAGTAAAGGCAACTCTGGCCTCTAACGACTTTAACAAGCGAGCTGGAATCCAACCTTAAGTCTTACTTTGTGGCTATTGCCACATTTACCAATATCAGAGTGTATCAAGTCTAAAGGCCAAAGCACGGGGAGTGTTCATTCGAGAAGGGCCAGGAACTCCTGAATAATTTTGCTTCCCATCCAAACATACAGTTGTGAAAGAAAAAAATGGGTGCGTGTGTGTGGATGTGTGTATGTGTGTGTGTGTGTGTGTGTGTGTGTGTGTGCGTGCGTGCGTGCGTGTCGAGAGGGCAGCTGTGGAAAAGGCTGAACAGACATCTTTTGTCCCAATAATAGCCCTGAACCAGAGCAACAGTTTGCACCAAAGACTTTTACCAATTTGTGATGTACAGACTGGGAGAGAAATGGGCCTGTGACTTTCCCAACCGGAGTAATGCAATCATCAAATTAATCAGCAAAGCCGAAACACTGCAGATGCTAAAACCAATCTGCTTCTCACGCCCCCGCCCCCCACCACAAATGGCAATGTGGGTGTGGGAGTGTTTTTTTTTTTTATTTTACACCTCGCCACTTAACCGTAGACGTGTGGGTGAACTGTGATTATAGATATATAGATATCTGACATAGAGCAGAATGAGGAGAACACAGAGGTGGAGGCAGCAGTCACGCGCAGGACGTAAGCGGACCGCATACCTCCTCCACCACCTGAGGTCAGCCCTGCCGAGGCGGATCATTACTCACTTCCTGTCAGGTAGGTTAACACAAATACTGTCTATGCTCCTCGTCCTCCCTCTTGACATTTCACAAGAACCACGTTCCAGCGACTGGGGGAATGCTCGAAACGCCAAGCGATAAAACCGGCTGGCTTGTGAACATTTTCATGAATCACCACTTGCTTCTCTTTGCTCTAAAAGCAGTAGGTCAATACATTGATCGGCCTCCTGAGCCTGCTCGGTGTGCATTTCCTCATGAGCGAATGCTGAAACCGATCAGGGCGGCTAACCGACCAGCCGAACACAGGGCCTGCCCACAGTGCACTGGGGGGGGGGGTATCGTTTCCGGTGGACACAGATTGCCTCACAGCACTGAACCCGACCCGTGCGTGGGATGGGTGCTACGAGCGGCGTGTGACATATTCCTGCATGTGTGTGCGTATCGCCTTGACCCCGCGTGGCGGCCTTTCCCCCTGTCCGGTCCTTACACATCACAAATGATTAAAGGAGACCGGAAGCCTTTACAGATTAGTGAACTGAAGAAGAAACCATATTTGCTTCCTTGAAATTCTTCCTTGGGGGCCAAGGGGAAAAAAAAGTGCACGTCATGTTGTTTGCCTGTCGGCTGCCTTTTCGGACGACAAGTACAAAGGGAATGGGTGAGTGGGAGAGTTGGGTGTGTGTGTGTGTGTGTGTGTATGGCTGGGATTTATCTACCTGCATTTGTATGCGTTGTGTATCCACATCGCACACTGTGTGTCTTTGGTTAGTGCAGTGGGAGATGCAGCAGAAGGGACACAGAGCCACCTGCTCGTCCTCACAGTGGAATATCCGGTACTCCTCATGACTGGGACAGGTCCAGGCGCTCAGCTCCTCCACGTCCACCAGCAGGTGTCCCGGGGCGGCGCACGGCTGCTGCAGGTGCGTGTGGATGTGGCCCTGGCAGCATGGCTCCTTGCAGCGCAGACACACCTTCCGCACGGGCAGCTGGGGCCCCCGTCTGCAGAGGACACACTGCAGCAGCGCGGGGGCCTTCTCCGAGTTGAGCGCGTTGAAGCGCTTGACGATGTTGGCGAGCTTGAAGTTCTTCTCCAGCGCCGGCTTCTGGCTGTAGTCGTGGTTGCACTCGGGGCAGCGCACGGCGGCGGCCTCTCGGGCCCAGGCCTCCGAGATGCAGCCCCGGCAGAAGTTGTGCTTGCACGGCAGCTGGATGGGTTCGTCGAAAACATTCAGGCAGATGGGGCACAGGAGCTCCTCTTCCAGGCAGTTCTTCCAGCTGGCGTCCATGACTTTGGCGGGATCCGAACGGATGGTGTGCGACTACGAGGAGCAAAAGCCAGGATTATTTTCTCAGTATGGATTACTGCTCTCTGCGGTGAGCTCATATTGACACATTTAAAGAAACAACCCTGTGGACACGTAGCCTACTTGGTGTTCGTACCTCTAATCTACCTGACAGGGCACCGAGAGAGAGACAGATGAGGGCCAAATATGGACATTCAAGTCAGAACTATGGGATTTAAGCAGCAAGTTGTTTCATAACAACAAAGCACTGAATGGGGATAAAGGGAAACTGCCTTTGTGACCATACACAACAGACGAAGTTGCTTGCCGTCAGCCAGTAAACAACGGAAGAAGAAGAAGAGAAAGAAGAAGAGAAAGAAGGAGAAGAGGCTGATAAAAAGAAGGGGAACAATCAGGGGTCAATGTCAAGTTAGTCACAACAGGACGACACAATCTGTGGCGACAACTTCACATGCAATAACACAGGAACAGCTCCGTCCAACAACATGTCACAATGACATCTTACACCGGGGGCGCGGACGCGCTTCGCCACTGTCATTGAAAGCTTTCTACGAGTCGACTCAAACACATTACAGGGATTATTGACGACGGAAAGCAACCTTACCAACTATTTATCCCCCATGTCGGTTCGGCAGACTCCGGTGCGTCTCCGCTCGTCTCGCAGATGATCGTCTTCGGCTCCTCCGGCAGATTACAGCGGTGTGTCCGAGATTAGGCTCCGGGGCTTCGCTCCGCTCCCGGTTCCGCTCAACTCTGACTAACGTTGGATGATCCTGGGAGATCTGGGTTCTCACACCGACTGTCTCCCCCCCCACACACACACACATACACACACGCACACTCACACACACTCCCCCCTCTCCCTCTCTCTCTCTCTCTCTCTCTCTCCGGTAACGTGATCTAACACGGAGCCGATCCAGAGGCGGGGAGGAGTCCGCAGGAAGGAGGCGCTGTGTACGGTCACAGCAAACTCTACCGGAAAGAGTGAACATGTACAGGACCGGGACACATCTGTGAGCCTCACGGTGGCCCCCGTCACGCACGCGCACAGTCAAAGGCTGAATCACTGTGAGCGCATCGGTGAATTAGAATTAGAATACATTTAGACAATGTGCAGACATGCTGTCACGTCCTAAGGAGGTTCATCTACAACATGTTTCTTCATTGTAGATGGGGCTGTACATGTATCGATGTGTATTGATCATGTATTGATCAAAAAGTGGTCTAAAAGTTTGACATAATTTACCAACGATTACGAAAACAGTGATCAGCAATTACCATCACAACTAACTTTTCTAACGTAAACTGACTAACTCGCAGATTTAAGAAAACTGAAAGTTCCACACAGCATTTGGAATAAATCCTGCTGATCGTCGACTTTGCGACACTGAGCACTGTACGACACAGCGCCACAATCAACCAACACCCGAGTGCCCTGATTCGATTGAAAACACGACGTAAGCTAGGGACGTTTTAAGCACTCGCCAAAATAAGATTACTCGTCACTGTGGCCGCAGTTGGTGAGCAAAATGCTTCCATTCCGAGTCTAACGTAAAGCAACATCTACAGGTAAGAAGACGAACAGCTCACGCTCCGCACAGAAGCCAGTATGCTAACGCTAAGCTAGCCTTTCGACATTGCCACTAGTGTCAACGCCGACTTATTACTGGAAAATATCCGTTTATTTTTCTAATATCTCATACATTTTGCCGGTTCAGTGTTGACGTTTAGAACCATCTTATCTTATTTCCCTCACTTTAGAAGTCTTCCTTGTGTATTTTAAAGAGGGGAAAATTGTGTTTTGAGGGATGGTTGCCGGATATGTAGAATAAAGAAAAAATACACATTTAAATGTACATACTTTACATTATTCGCTTAAACGGAAGTAATTCTGCATTAGTGTCCCAGCTTTATTTGTGTAAATATCTACCCTCTCAATGCACTTGGGCTTACAATCAGCCAGTTCAGTCAATAGGATAGGAATAACAAAATACCATAATCGAACAATGTCCAACCTTTACATTTGTCACGCTGAAAAATAAAACAAGGTTTTACGAGATTACATTTTTCAAGAAGGGGAAACTGTGGCAAAAGTAGTCGTGTCTGTTTTGGCGTCGACATGGAATGCACAGGCGGTGTCCGAAGAAAGGCAGCGAAGGCAGCAGGAGCGTCAAAGTGTTGTTTCTTAACAGTCCATGAGCTGAGGGCCATAGTCAACATAGAATGTGTGTGTTATCAATGCGAGGCACCAAGGAATTATTCTCCCAGCACGTCCAACCCATTAAAAAAAACAAAACAAACAAACTTAAGATTCCATCGGTCACTGGAGACAACACATGAGAAGACACTTAACAGCTCCCTAGTCTTTTTACGCACACACACACACACACACACGGCAGACTAAGTGGATTCCATAGCTCTAAAAACATGCGTCAAGGAGCATGAGAAAATGAAAGACACATAAAAAAAAAAAAAAAAAAAAAAGTTATACTCAACAGAGGCGTTCTTGTCGCAAGGGATAGAGGTGGTTATACCTGCAGCAAATATTGAAGCAAACAGTTGAGTTGCTTGCTTGGTTGGTTGGATTATCCCATACAAACTGGCGGTAAATAGTAGTTAATAGTTCAGCCGGTCACGTCGTCATTCCACAACCATGACACACTTCAGACACAGACGCTACTGGCAGTGCACAATTAGACCTTTGGTATGACCACAAACACATAAGAGAAAAATGTCCAGCATTTGTAAATACTATACACATGAGCTCAGTTGAAAACAATACTGACAGAATGGTTCAATGTGAGACTGTTATGCCCCCTTTTAAGGCCACTGGAATAAATGGAACTAGCTTTTCGAGAACTGCAACCCACTCACTGCAAGTGGTGTCATGTCTGCTGATCACAAGATGCATGTGCTCAACTGTGTGTGTGTGTGTGTCTCGGACCTGGCGGCTAACACTGGAGGAATGACAACATCCTGCAGTGCCCTGCAGTGACCGCGTCACCTATAAAGATTGTTTCAACAGGTCAACCATCTGGACAGGCTGGATTGTGGCCGGTCGGACATTTTCACGCTGTAAACAATGGGGCTCGTCTGCGGTAACAGCCAAAAATCTTCACATCATCTCCAGAGGGGGTGGGGGGGGGGGGCCTGGCCGCCCGCTTCAGGAGCGACATCTGTGCACGCCGGCGGCTCGGGGTCGCCGTTTGTTCTGGGAGGCTTCCTGCTACGGTCCACTCTGGAAATGCGTGTTTGCAGGTATGTCCGTTGGCATTTTTCGAGTGATTTAAATGTCTCCGCCTCATTGCAGTGGATTATCAAACACAGAATCTGGCAGGACCGAGATCTTCAGCTTCTTTTCTGGCCAACTGTACTCTTTTGGTAACTTTGTCTGTGAGAATTGAATGGAAATAGGAGATTTAAAAAGGCCGCCAGTAGTATAGCAGAATTAAGTTGAAAATAGAAGTTAAAGTTCTACCTACCTCCTCGCGGGTGTTGAGTTCCTGTAAATCTCCAAGCATCTGCTCTACAAACTCTTCAGTCAACAGTATCTATATAAGGAAAGTAGAGTTCAAAACATGCAGTAAATATTTAAGGCACTACATGAATACTCCTGCTTGTAGAAGTCTTTGTGTGTATACCTGAAGCCAGGGACCGTGGGCCGCATATGGATGCTCTTCAGTAGCAAACGCTCCTTCAACTCCTGTAGACACAAATGTAATTGCTGTGTCTCCATTGATACTTTTGTAAGTGAAATGTCTCCCATGGAGCAAACGGCCTCTGGAAAAAAAAAATACAATACAGCATGATACACAAAAGGCAATTATAAGTGCAAGAAGAAAATGCCAAATAAATGTGCATGTTTCATCAAGTGATTTTATAGACCTAAGCGTTTTAATTTCAAAATGACAATATCAGCATTGACCACCACGTCCGTTTCCTTAGCATGCTATTTCTCTGCCCTGTGCCGGGATGCCCCTCACACCCACTAATATAATTACATTGCTGCCGTGAGAATCACTAGAACAACAAACGGGACGTGAGAGCGGAGGGAATGGTGCAGTACCTCAGGCAGAGGGGCAGCAGTGTGCCCGACTCTTGGTTGAATTTCAGGTGGACGCTCTCCAACTGACGCGTGCGAACCAGCTCGTGCGGAACAATGGCTGCTGAACTCTCGCTCTCCAGACTGTCCTTCCGACTCCTGAGGAGCAGACGGAGAGGAGAGAGGAAAGGTGGCAGGAAAAAGGTGAGTGGAGTCTGTAATGGTACGACAAGCTCTTTGGCCAATGTCCATATATGTAGCAGACGTGGAGACTCTCACAAAGAAACAGGATAGTGACAAACCTCCACATCATGAGGGAAGCCACGAAACAATGGGGATTGCAGTTCAAATGTCAAACACTTTTGTGCTGGGCTGAACCCGGGTTGAGTGTGCGTGCGTGCGTGCAAATCACTCACTGAGGTCTCTCGTGGCCCTGTCTCTGGCTGCTGATGGGTGGTAGTGCCGCCTTGGTGTTAAACTCCAGTCCTTTTCTCAGGGTCTCGCGAATCTGCTCCGTGTCTGTCAACGCACAAAGATGAGCACGGCATGATCCCACAATGCACTCCTGAGGGGCATAGCAGATTGGTTCGGGGCTCTTGGGATCTGCCAGGTCTAAATGAGAGGATCTTCTCTTTTCTTTTTTTCCCCCCAGGACTTGGCTTACCTTTGTCCGAGAGCCTGCGTGGCTGGGATCCTATGCAGATGGATCGACTGTCCTCCTCGTCCTCTGGCGGTCGGCTCAGATCATCCCACACACACTTGGCGCTGACGCCGCTCAGGTTAGAGCCCTCCGTCTCTATTCCCTGGTCCACTCTCTCCTGCTTAGATGAGCAAAAAAAGACAAAAAAAACACACACGCAATCATCAACACTAGCTCAGCTAAACCAAAACCAAGATGTGCAAACGGGGGGCACTAAACATCAGCTCACAGAACAGAATAATAACAGTTTGTTAAAAACAGGGTTGGCTTACGATTTTCATTAGTAATGATTTTTTTTGTTTTAAAACTCAAGCTGGTTTCAAGTGTTTGGACCAAACTTTTTTGCAGGCTGCATAATTCCTGGAGCCCAGACATTCGCCGTTGTCTGATGTAAAATGAACTACACACAAGGGGGTCGGCATAAAGATCCCTACCTTTTTCTATTTACATTCCCCCCCCCAATCGAAGCAATATCCGCATTGCTGCCTCCCATTAGCGGAAAACATCAAAGCAACATTTGGATCTTTGAAATGACGTACATATTTATCTGCATGTGCACAGGAACGTGAGACCAGTTCACAAGGGGTCACATTCTAATCCATCGTGTCCATTTTCTGCCAGCTGTGAACTGAGCTACTAGGGGTCATCCACTCGCGACCGGCTCATCAATGACAACTATTAATGCCAGGTACGAACAAGGACACACACATGCAGCTAGCAGCTGTGGAGCTTGAGAAGGACTAGATAAAGGCGCTCAGCTGAGGGTGGGAACTTGATAAAGCCTTACTTGTAGGTGAGGATCAATGTCGAAAATGGTCTCCCCTCTCCTCATGTCTGTGATGAGCCAAGGGCCACCGGCTCTGTACACAGGACAATCATCAACAGTAGTCCAGGGTAGCATTAACTTTAAGTCTAAGTTAATAAATGAACAAGTAACTACATTCTTCACTCCGTTTCTCACAAACGTGTTTGTAGTCTGAACTCATTTCTCACAGAGTGACACTGAAGAATGGCATTCTCTCCCATTTTCACTTCAGTTCAGAAATTAAACGTTGGGATGCAAATGTGAACGTGCGCAGTACTCGGGTTCTACTCACACTCGGACTCCGCGCATCAGCTCCAGAATGCCTTGGCCGTTCCACTGTTGGGCTGCCTGTAGTTCCTCTGTACACACACCCACAATCTATGGAATATATAGAGCAATTACACGAGAGGAGGGTGACCTTTAATCATGTTACCTTTTAAGTATTTTTCTTTTACACCCCCTGCCCCTTTTATTGTGATTAGTGTAGCATAGTTTTGGGCTCAGGTGCAGGGCAGAGAGGTGTGGGAGTGGCTTATGAGAGCAGTGTCAGGTTTATCAGTGGCACAGCCGGTTTACGTTACAGTGGTTAACGGTTGTCTCTCATGTGTTCATCATTTTAGTTTTGAATCTTGGCCAAAATTAACGATATTGTAGAATAATAGACTGCCGTCTGCACCATTATCACATATTAAACTGTAGGGTTACTATCAGCCTAATATCTTCAAATGCTAGTCCATGATTAGTCCAGATCCTCAATCCAATTCAATTCAATTATAGGTGCCTGATGTTGGCTTTATTTCGGTGGAAAGAAAGATCCAAAAAGTCCATGATGTGAAGATAATATGTCAAGTATCATGTTTGTGAACTCACCTGGAGAAAGCTGACTGTGCCAAACGGCGTATGTATTGGAATCATCTGTGGGTCCTCTGTAAGCAGCATATGCTGGATACGAGATTCACTGTTGTCTAGAGGATTGTGCCATGATACATGGTCGCCACTACAAAATGTGTTTTCTGTAAAAGAAAGATCAAAAGGGACAAATTAATCAGAGTACGACTAAATATGCGTTTTTTTAATGTTTGGAAGAGGCATACTTTCCTACTTTTTATTATTTGAAAGAATTACCGAGGGAAAGTTTGAGGAACGGGGAACAGAGAGGATAGATCAGTGGGAGAATGTAAGTGGGTCCAAGTGAAAGAGGAATCAATACCCAATTGTGGAAAGACAAACACTAAAACTACTTTCCCATGTGAGGAATCTGCTTGGGAGGTAACGTCCACCCAGTCTCAATTTTCTGCAGAAGAAAAGTGAGGCGGAAGATGGCCTGGGATCAACATTTATTTCCCTCAAGGGCCCAGCCCACCCACGCGCAAATTGACCCCAGCTGGCGAGAAGAGAGAGGGGTAGGGTGGAGAGAAGAGGAGAATAAGAGAAAAGTCCTCCTCCTCCTCTTTCTCAATGGGTTTTAAATACCCCCTCTCTCCTGAACGAGCACCACTCCTTGTACACTTTATACACAAGGATTCTCAGGATTTAACGATTTAACAACCAAATGTTTGGATTTTTTTGATTTTTTATCTGACAAGTTAAATCTCAATAGCTTCACTATCACTGCAAGACTGTGCTCTTACCTGACTGGAATACATAGCGGGCCAAGCCTTGCATGAGTTCGGCGGGCCAGGTCGGTGGTGCGGTCTCTCCCACCTCTCTTTTGAGCCTAAAGGTGAGCTCGAAGCCAAACCCACTGGCACCGTCCGCCCCTGTGAATCTGGACCACACATCCATCCATCCATCTCAATACTTGTCAACTGGGTGCGGTGGTTATTGGTCTGTTAAGAAATACTTTATAAACTAATCCAGGAACAAAAAGAGAGAGATTAACAACGCGTTTCTTTGATTCCATCCAACATACACTGATCAGCCACGCCATGAAAACCCAGGACTCATGTTATTGTTGTGACTTTGTCAGGACATGTAAACAACGGGAGAGCACCGAGGGTGTCAAAATACGTTATAAATCAAATCGTTGGTGGTTCCGACTGTCAGGCCACACAAATGTAGCTGATCAGCCACAATGGGAAACCAGGTAAAAGTGCTCACGTTGAGGCTGATCCCTGTGTGTGTGCGCGTTACGCTGTCCTGGAGAGCCGCAAGTCAAGTAGCATACTTACTCATGAACCCTGTTGTCGCCGTACAGGTCACTCAGTCCGAAGCTGACATAGTGCCAGTGCTCCTGGATGTCCTCAGCCGAACAGCCCCCGTTTCTATACATACTGATGTAGTCTAAAGGGTCTGGTCCCCCTAACCTGGGAGAAGCACGGAGGGGAAAACCCATCAGCCATGTAGAGATCATTTTAACTCTCCCTGGATAGCCCGTCCACACACGGACCGCCAGTTGATCCGAGAGGCTACATCGCACAACACGTAGTGAGACACACATCAACAGGAATCAACTTTTCTCTCAGTCCAGTAAAGTCTGGTGTAGAATCAAAACCAGCGTGATAGAAGTTGGCTGAAACATTAGCTCGGCGGCTAAGCTAGGGGGTGGCTCAACGTCTAGCCGCGACTTCGCATACTTTGTGCTACCGACGAAGTATACAACACATGTGTTCGAGCAGCAGCAGCCGAACTGGGAACCTACCAGTATTTTACGATAGCCGTGACTTGGAGCGGGTTGGCTTGCTCGGGGTAAAGTCGGCGACATTCCCCGTAGATCGCCTGCAGTCCGGGGGGAAACAGCGGCACCAGTCCGTGGGCCTGGGCACCACTGCTAGGCCGCACCTCCTCCATGCCACGGCCTCGAACAAATCTGCGTATCCCCTACCAAACCAACCCGAGTGAAGTTATCTTCTTTTATCAACCCTCAGCAGAACCGAGAAGACACCGAAATAAAACATAAAGGCGTTACTTTAACGATGCTGTGTAACGGTATATGGGGTTTTAACTCCGCTCGCTGTGCTTTGGCCAGTAGGAGCCCGGCCTGTTGCTTATCCTTTGCTAAAAAAAATAAGCATTCATTGGTCCGATGAAGGCCCCGGCGTCACTGGCGGACGCCCACTGTGCGCCAATGAAAAAGGACGTTTGTGTTTGTGTGGAATTTTAGACTGTTCTGATTGGCCGACACACTGTCAATCAAACGAAAGTGAGACGCGATGTTGGGGTACGGACTTAAAAGTTTTGTTCAGGGGCCAAATAATGGAGGCGCAGGCCAAATGAATCTTCAAATGTACGCAGCGGTAGTGGCTTAAGAATGATATACACACCTTACTGAAGTACACGTAGCACTGCAAAAGTACTTCACTTTAGTTCGATAGCAGTAATTATTTATTCAGACCATGTTAGCTGCACTTGATTGCAGTGACCAGGTTGGTTACATTTGCATAGTTTTTGGCTCTTTAAGGCTGTAAAATATTTATGTCACATTCCCTCTTGTTATTTTTTATGCTCTGTTGTGTTACATAGTTATTGGTGTTTGTTTATGTGATTATCTTGTTTCAATGTTGTCACCATGATTAAGACTGCTATTGTGTTTGATTAGTCTGGCCAGTGTGTAGATCCAGATGCAGGTTATCGGTTGCTGACTAATTTATTCATATCGTCTGTAAAATGGCAAATGTGTCATACTGTGGTTTTGCCAAGTGAAAATCTAGTTTTTCTAGTTTCACTGCTGTATCTCAGTTGTATGAGATAGATAGCAAAAAGTAAAACAATGGTCACTGTGAAGTCACTATTGTATAACCATAAATCCTCTTATTGTAGGAGAGGAAAACAATTACTTTTTAATGTTGGCATTATCTTTAGTAGATTCTTAAAATATTATCTGGATTTTAATTGAATCTGTTTGTTTTTCTGCTGCCTGGGCACTGGTATCCCACACGAGTGTTATAAATAAATGAATGCCACACTGTTCAATAACATTTATTTATTTCAGACCAATGGAAGCATGTATCAGCAGACACTTATCATGAGTTAAAAAAACAACATGCTGAGGCGATGAACATCGGAGTGTTTTAGCATTACTTTACTGATAAGAAACAATTTCATAATGCTGAAAGCCATAGTAGAGCAACAACACTGAAGCATAGTTTCGATAGAATTCAGCCTCAACGGGCCCTCTTTTGCTCGAAAGGGTTTAATCCATGTGTGCAAACTCAGAAACGATGACACCTCTTGTGCCTCAGGCTTAAATTCCGAATGTGTGATTTTGTATTTTTTGTCAAAATGATATCTTAAATGTTGCAATACTATGAGCAAAATGTAAAAAAAAAATACAGTGGGAAATGATTTACTATGACTGTTTTATTTGAAGACAAAGAAGTTAACAATACACTCAAACATAAACATAAAAGTACTTCCAACTGAAGATTTCTCATGATAACAATTTCCAGTCTAGTGCTGTGAAGAAAGGCTGTACATTCCGTACCTTGCCAAAAGAACTGAGCCCATAGATGAAACCTGAAGATGCCACCATCTATGGAATTCAGTTCTCATAGTAGAGTACTTAATACGGTCCCCAGGAGCATGCATTTTTAAATAGATTAATGATTTGTGCACAACTCATGCTTTTTTGTGGAAGCTCAGCTTCTTGTCTATGAATTAATTCAACAAAACCAAACACATAATCTGTAACATATATATTGCAAAAATACAGGAAAATAATAGCAGTATTACGTTTATAAAATGAAAAAGGATAAATTAATATGTGTCAGACACACCCGCAGTGCACACACATTTCAACACTTTACGACACCAACGCAAACAAGCACGTGACACCTGGTGTCCCGGATTCGTTTGAAAATAAAATTTAGGTTGGGGAAGTTAAAAGTGTCACCAAATGGATTATTCAGCATAGGGGCCGCAGCTGCTGAAAAAAAAAAGCTCAACATATAAAGATAAGAAGACAAATTGCTTATGTTTGATACAGTCAGTCTCGTAAGCTAAAGCTTTTCGAACCATCCACTTTTTTTTAACAATTTCAAAATGACCTTCTTGGGTATGTTTAAAGGGAGGAAAAACAGGCTTTGGGTAATAATAGCTAGATATGTACCAGAAGGGGCTTTTGGCACATCATCTCTTGTCTTTAGTTGCATATTTGGAATTGAAGTCATCCCAAAGTTACTAAGATTACTTTTTGTAATAGTTTGATTACATTTTTAAAAGAGAACTAGTCGCTGAACTGTTTTCCTTTTTGAAGTAACCCTACCCACCCTGTGCATTGCATGATGAAAGGTGTACTTCATCGCTATATCCCAAGAAAGGCAGAGGATGAGATGAGCTCATCGGAACTGCTTCTTTCATTTAAAGGTTGAGCAAGAGGTGAATACATGTGGCAAATACTGTGGATCCTTAACGAAGATCATTCCCAGGCCATTTTCCAGGCCGGGAGGCACTTTATTGCAAGTTAATTAATAAACGTGGAAAAACAATCCTCCCAAAGGCTGTTGTGTTCCAATGAATCCAATCCTGTGGTTAGAGTCTAAGGAGAGTGTGAGGGTCATCTCAAGAACTCCACTGTCTTTTCAACCTAAGTATTCCTGTAAATGCTTCACGGCCACTGAAACGAAGTCTGTCCACCGGGCTGATAAATCAGATGGTAGTGATAGTGCTCTGATTAAGGCATTAAATGACTCATCTTTTATGGCAGTACACTCCCAGGAAAATGACTTTGGAACAGTGGGATTACTGACGAATACAAGTGGTAAATATATCTCAGAAAGCTGCCAACTCGGTTTGACATTAACCAACAACTTCCACTGAATTCTAATATCTCCACTGTCATCTAAAACGAGAAAAAGAAAAAAAAACTCCCCATTCAATGCCTGGACTTGTCAGTGACACTGTACTTCCTCAATGTTATCTTAGTCACTGTGGTTTCAGTTTGAGTGTACATTCTTTTCGGATACATGCAATACAGTACAATGAACTTTGTGAGCAAGGCCACACCTGAACACGTTCAGGAAACTCCTATCTTTCCTGCAGTTGGACTGGGAAACAACCAGTTCTACAGCAGGTTACTAGACAAGAACAATCCCCCATGTAAAAAATATTATTAGATTAATTATGCCTGGTATTAACAATTAGACTGATCTCATTCAAAGGCCAGTAGGAAAGTACAGACAAATGTTGAAGTTGATATTTGTAAGAACTCGAAACAAGAACTTATTGAAAACTTGTAACTTGTACTGTTGAATACACAAATCGGACCATTTTTGATAAAGTACATCCATTTAAAAAAATGATAAAGTCAGCACAATTTGACCAATTTGAGTTCCTACCTATATACCTACCGTGGTCATTCACTGAAGATTTTCAGATATATCAGCCATACATCTTCCTCCTAAAGGCTTCCTGGGACCCAGCTCTTTTGAATTCAGGTCCCTAAACGCACTTCTGCAGTCTGATCTCAACAAAAAAAAACAAAAAAAAAAAACGCTTTGAGTGTTTCCAAGCTGAATGGACATACCATGAGCCATCCCTTCCCGGTTCACCTGCACCTTCAGTACCAGTACCCGAGCAGGATATCAGCAAACTGTCTGACATTCAGAGCAAAGGACCTTAAATACCAGCAACCTTTCACATCACCCATCAGCCTTCCTCCCCCTTTCTCTGTTTTTCATACGCTCCCTCTGTACGGTAAGCCTGAGTGTCACTTCCCAGTAAGAAGGAAACAGTGGGAGTGGACAGCACACCCCCTCGCAGTGAATCAACACATAATAGTTTCTGAGGAAAACCATCTGAGTGGCCCGGCCCCCTTGTTCCCATAAAGTAAGCAGGGGAAAGGCTGCGTCCACTCGAAGGATCAGGAATTCCCCCACAGGCCGAGAAACAGCTGGGGAGATGAGAGGCAATGACGAAGCAGACACGTTGGAAGGCAGCCGCTCGGCCATGTGCAAACAGAAACCGCGTTGGACGTTTCATACGAGTGTAATTAGTGAAACCGTGTCGTACACTGCAGTATATTTAGTATGTCATTGGAAAGTCTGTCCCCACGCTGTGGGTGTGTAAATGAAGAGTCATGGTTTCCTAGACAGTATCGTTATCTTTGCCTAATATGAATTATCAGCAAGTCGGCGTGCACGACATGCTTCGGGGGCATGTCGAGGATGAAATCGATTCACGGGAGTATTTTTGTAGCTGAGGTCATTATTCAGACGAGGTCTGATCGGAGTTTTATCAATAACACAGACGACCTAAAATAACTTTGTTTGCTCTCGGGTCAATAGTCCAACCCGAACATGATGGAAATGGGTCAGCTGTCTGAAACCATTTTTTTCTTTCTCAAAGCGGGCAGATAGTAATGTTTCAACAAATTGACTGTTCAGTGATCACCAAAGAAACCCTTGTGTTTCCTCATTCTTTGTTTAGTTGCTTTAATAGGAGAAACTCACCTCAAACTTCACACTGTACACACTTCCTCAAAAAAAAAAACCCTTTCAGAGTAACTCAAGAGATTTCCTTGAAAAGGGGATTTACCAAGGTGTCGAAAGCATGTCAGAACAGTTGTCCGCGTATTTGGATGCTCATATTTCCAGGATACATGTACTGTATACTCACAATGTGTCAGGACTTTTTTGCTTTGCCACCCTTGAGACGCTGTGCTAAATTGAACTGAATGTCAAAAACCGAGACAAATTCAAATACGAGGTACAGCGACCCCCATAGAGTCCCACCATTGATTTGGTGCAGTGACTGTAGAATCCACTTTCAAACTACATCCTTGGGCTGGTGGGATAAGTTGCAATTGACATTTTGCGCTAGACTTCAGAAACAAGCCCGGCTTTCATGCTGCTGTTTGAACACTGGGGAACTCACTCACAAAGGTCACTGAGCCCATTTCCTTTCTTTCCTCCCCATGCATCTAAAGACCCGTAACAGCCCCTTTCAACTGCACTTCACTTACTGGCACACATATTCAAACGTCTATGTAGGGAGTGAGAGGAGGTGTAGGTAACTAAAAAGAAAAAAAACAAGGCAAATAGAAGATCAGACAGCATTTTTTTTATTGCAGCTATTCCATGGTCTACCGATGGCGCTGTACCATACCAAACACACAAGATTCATATTGAGGACCAGAAAACAATGCCGATAATTCTTTAATTGAACGAAACCGCGTCTTTTGGCGTTCTGAACCGTAGGACCACCACATGTCTCTGAAGTCCTTCATCGACATCCCACAGGTGACGCACGGAGAAAATACCCCTGCGCTCCACATAGGTCTCAAACAGGTGCAGGCCGCCGCCCACGCCGAAGTAGTGCGACTTGGTGGCGAGGTAGACGAGTCCACCTGGGGCCAGCAGTTTGTGCAGGGTCTCGTGGAGGGCGGGGTAGTACGCTGCGTTGTAGATAGTCTCTGAGGTGAAGATGATATCGTATGTGGGCCGTGGGCTCGTCTTCACAACCAAAGCGAGAAAGGTGCTCCAGTCACCGGAGAAAAAACGACACCTGGCTAGTGACGGGTGCGGGGATAGGTCCGTGGCTCTTTTCTTGAGCAACGGGCTGCCGTCTTTTTCCCCGTGGTGGGGTTTACAACCGTCGTCCTCTTGTATTTTTCCCCTGCTCCTCCCCTCTTTGTCATCCTCACTGTCTACGTCACCATCCTCTTGGCAGTTGAGCATTACATTTGGCACCGTGAGCTGTTCAATAACGGTGCTGTTATAATCTTGGAAGTGGGCGCACCTCGCTCCCCTCCTCAGCGCCAGTATCCCCAACAGCCCCGCGCCACAGCCCAGATCGAGAACCGCCTTCCCCCCGAAGGTCTCTCCGTCTCTTTCAATGAGCTCCAGGAGGTCGTACGTGCACTCCCACACCTTCAGCCCTCCCTCGTACACGCCCGGGATGAGATCAGATCTCTGCTCCGCCGTGCGAGAGAGAATTTCCTCATCGTCCTCTCTCTCCGAGGCCGTCTTCTCAAAAACGGTCTCGTTGAGGAAGTGGAGGGGAGGAAGAGTTCCGATGCTGAGCGTTTCGGAGACGGCGTCCTCCAGGAGGAACTCTGGGTCCGATGGCGGAAAATGCTCTTTGGCTTCCTTTAATGGCTCTGGTGGTCTGGTATCGCCCTGCGTCTGAAAAATACAAAACGGAACACATGGTTAGGGAACAAACGTTTTCCCCAGGCTTATGTACATGTCGGATTTCTCTGTGTTGATTCATAACTGTGCAACAAGCCATTCAAGCAGACAGTAACATGTATGGCTTAATGCTATCTTACCACTACAATAATAGAATAATAATAAATGACCGGTTGATTATGAGAATTACTTTAGACGTATGGCTTTTTTTTTTTAATCGCCATGTTAGTCATTGTCTGACTTAACCACTGCACCTTTACTTTTGGAACGGGTTGCTCAATCTCTTCATGTAGTCATGCTGACCACAGCATAGCAGTGACTTAGTCATGTTCCTCTGACCTTTGCAGTCAGGCGAAGCAATAACTGAAACAGAGGACATGGGTAATATATATATATAATATATATGGCTGGGTAATAATATTAACTCTTACTAGGAGTATATGAAGAAAGTTCACCAAGTTGTGAATGCAACCATGGATCAATGAGTAAATATCTTTATTTTGTCAAGTATTGTTTCCAATGCCAGGAACTATCCCTTGCAATTATTTGCGAATGTTCAATTACTTGGCTGATTTTAGATGCCGTCCTGATCTAACTTTCCACTGGATCTTTACCACCGTAATGAACAGCAATGTTGTTTCAACAATACTAAATATTTTACTGAAATACAGGCAAATCTGAGCTATGAACCATGGGTCCCATTCTTCCGCTATGCACGACACTTTATGGCCATGTCTGTATTTCTGTAATGACAGACCCAGGTAAACAGACATCCTAAATCAAACTAGAGTTACTCACAGTTGGAGCAGCATACTCCTTCTCCCCTTGTTGCACGTCGGTTACATGCGCGTCGTCAGAGTTTGTAGCTTGTGTTGGGACATCGAAGTTAAAACAAAATGACATGGTAATAACACCACGCACGTGTAGTTGGAGGTCGGAAAGTTGTTATAACCGTTTACCACAGGTCCCACATGGCGAGCGGACGAGCATGCAGCATGCAAGGGAACGCTAGCAGAGAGGCTACCTGTTAAGACTGCAAGTCCCACAATCCCCCAATCCACAGTTGACCTAAAACGTTGTGATTATTTCTTGACTCAGAGTACCGAAATGCCTTTCGGCACTTTGCCGTGCGCGTGCGCATTTCCTCCGGACGGGGCTTTATTCCGCTAACTATCACAGAGGAGCCGTCGATTAAATGTGGCCATAATTCCCTTTTTGCCTTCCTTCTGAAAATGCTGACAGGAGGGATGGTTTCGGCAGCTTCGTTTCCTCTATAGAGCTGTAAGTATTCCTCAGTACAGACCTGAAAATGTACCAAATATGAGAATAAAAGCCGCAGCGCGCGGCGTCGGATGTTAAAAACAGTGTATGGCAACCAACAGAGGTTTTAAGAGCGGTTGTGATTCTGTGGGTGCATCCGCGGCGTTGTGTGTCACGTGTAGAGGACATGTTTTGGTTGTCACGGTGTGACAAGTGTGTCTAACTGTCACACACTCGTCCTTGATTCAACGAGTGGCTGCTGGTGATGAGGTGGAGCTGCTGCTGATGTTGGTCCCTATGCAGCCCGTCCACACCCGGCTGCGCCCTGTCCGGCGGAATGCAGCCTGGCAGGATCGTCGTGTCAGTGCAGGCTCTTTGTCGTATATGTTCCAAACACCGAGAGCCAGACCTGCTTCCACTCAACTCGGTGGGAATACACCGCGAGGTTCTCTGTGTGAAGCCCTACACCGGTCATGGCAAGTTGCATGAACAACTAAACCGACAAAAAAACCCCATCCAAGTTGACTGGCTCTCTTATGCAGCGCATGGTAAGTTTAGATATAATGCACCGGATTTGAGCTGAAAGGACACTTTCTGTAAGATAAAATGGCAAACCGTGTATATTTGTTGCTACCCATGCAGATGGATGTTCAGCCTTTCTGTGTCCTAAGTGATAGTCAACAGAGTGGGACCTGATGGCGAGGCAATTGAACTGGACCTGTTTACTATTTTCTGTATTTTTACAGTCACCCTGCATTGCTCATAGAAGTTGCTTTCCATGTCCCTCTTGTCGTGGATGGGCACACTATACACTCAATCAGTTTTACAGTGTACAATAACCTGATTACATTTATTCAAGTGTCTCTGTGAGAGTCTTCTGTTCATCGAGCCACTCTTTTTTTTTTTTCTTTCTTGCAGGTGCGTCAGTATTACAGATGCAGCATGCGGTGGTGTCCCAGCTCTGCGGTCCACCTGCTGCGCTGTGTGCGCTTGCGGTCCTGTACCCGGAGAGGACGGAACCGGCTGCCTCTGTGGATGAGGGAAACGTGGGCTTACATGAAACTGCTGGGGCAGTCACTTTACTTCAACTCCCTCACTGACTCAGATGTGGTCTTCGACTCTGTCTTTGAGCCAGTGTTTTGGACTGTGGATTATGTTACCCGCTGGTTTGGCACGGTGAGTGTGTATTTGTTGGTGTGCTCATTTAATAAGTGGGTGTAACGAAGCGTTTTTTTTAAGTGCGGGTATCCACTGTCTTTGTTCGGAAGGTCTTTGTTTGGCTGGTGGTGATACTGACCAGCTCCATCGTGGCCATAGCCTATCTGATCCTGCTGCCTATGGTCTTCGACACGTACTCCACTGCATGGATCACTTGGCACGTTTGTTATGGACACTGGAACCTCGTCATGATTGTTTTCCATTACTACAAAGCTACCAAGACTTTACCCGGGTGTCCTCCAACAGTAAGACACCAATTCCCCCTTTTTTTTCTGGTGACCAATCTGGGCTTAAAGTGAGTTGGCATTAAGTAATGCAACAAAAACCAATGTCTTCTTTGAATCAGGAAAAAAATGACTCTCCATTTGTGGCAGTCTGCAAAAGGTGCATAATGCCCAAACCAGCAAGATCACACCACTGTGGCATCTGTAACAGGTGAGTCACTTTTACGTTTAGGCAATGTGTAAAAAAGAGCAGCTGCTTGTTCAAATAAAAGACCAGCCAGTCCTGGTCCTGATAAGATATCAAAATCTTGGAGAATTGTCTGTATAAGTATCAAACTCATTTGTCAGCTTTTTTGCCTTTGCAGGTGCATTCTGAAAATGGACCACCATTGTCGTATCCTTTGCACTAACATACTTTAGAATTATCAGAAGGCCTATAATGTGACAATAATCAGACGGTGGTTCACCTTAACGTCAGCATTTCAGCATGGTTGAATAACTGCGTGGGCCATTTAAACCACCGGTACTTCTTCTCCTTCTGTGTCGCCTTGACCTTGGGCTGTATGTACTGTAGCATCAGTGGCAGGAACCTGTTCCTAGATGCATACAGTGCTCTTGAGGTGAGATGATCAGACACACACAACACTGTTGGAGGGTTAATGCCTGCAGACCTGTTTTTTTCTCCGTTGAGGCTTATTGGGTGTCTATCTATTTGTTTTCATGTCTGGTATTTTTTCGCTGTGGGGCTTTAGTGTTGCGGACTGCCTCTGGTTTTTTCTGTCTTTAACACTTGGGTTTCTGTATGTGGGCTATTCCATCAGCGCATTAAGCATTTGGATATGGAAAAACCGGGGGTTCCAGTAACAGGCATGGGACTTCTTATAGGGTTACTCCCCCCTGGCCAGGTACAGTCTCAGAGTACTCACACAAAAACCCCTTCATCTAATATTTGTTGACTATCCATTTCAAACCGACTCTGATTTTGTTTTCCTCCAGACCAACTTTCAGACACCTGCACCACCCCACAGCTTTAAGGAGAAGATGATTAATAAGTGCATCATCTACATGTGGGTGCTCACCAGGTAAAATGCATTGATTTTATATTTAATACCCACTTGCCATACATAAGACTGTGCCCCTAAAATGTGAACCAATCCATTGTCAAACGTTTTATGGAGTAGGGGGTGCACATCAGAAAAGTGACAGACCTGTGACCATGTAATGCACAAAGTTGCTTCTGAAAACTGCAAAACCAATACAAAAAAGGATGTTGTGGCTGGTGATAACATAGCAGTGAAGTGATCATAGGAAATTAAAGGATTTAATCTTACACGCACCGTTTGACTTGGTCATTGCCAAGTATAATGGAAG
This sequence comes from Colistium nudipinnis, assembly GCA_016785305.1. Taxonomy (NCBI): domain Eukaryota; kingdom Metazoa; phylum Chordata; class Actinopteri; order Pleuronectiformes; family Rhombosoleidae; genus Colistium; species Colistium nudipinnis. Next base: position 416,326 of record JAFBJU010000700.1, on the reverse strand, counting down.
GAAGCAATTCAAGCGAGCATTTTTTTTTACAAATCAAATACTGCCTACTGTCAGTATTATGGTTTAGAACTGGGACCTGGTGGTTGTCTTTTATTTACTTGGCACAGGATCAAACAAGGTGTCTTCTGTTTTCTCAGCACAGTGTCCCTGGCCCTGGGAGCTCTGACAATATGGCATGCAGTTCTCATATCCAGAGGAGAAACCAGCATCGAAAGACACATCAACAGCAAGGAAATGCAGCGAATGGCAAAGCGAGGAAGGGTAAGCACGTTGGCTAAATAAACGTTCAAATAATTGAGGTTGTGAAGCCTATACGGTGTTTTTCTATGACCCATAAACCCTCAATTGGAGGACATTTGTTTATTTGGGTTTAAGTGGACGTGCCATATGATGTATTTTTTAATTATTATGTCATCCTTTACCCGCTTTGCCAGGTATACAGAAACCCTTTCAACTATGGCCGGCTGAATAACTGGAAAGTCTTCCTTGGCGTGGAGAAGAGCAGGTATGTTTTTCTGCTGACAGTTGAGATTTTTATACAAATTGTTTCTGGTGTCATCTTTGACCCATGCAGCACTTCTCGTTGCCCCGGTTTTGCTTTATCTTTTTATCTCCAGTCACTGGTTGACGCGTGTTCTCCTTCCCTCTGGACATGTCCCACCTGGTGATGGGTTGACGTGGGACATCTTCCCATTTAAAAAAGACTTGATACCTGTATGACAGACCCCCACCTTGGAATACATTTGGCAGTCTTTTCTGGGTCTAACACTCTCTGGTCATTCGATCCGGTTGGGTTAAAGGATCCCTGTTTGATGACAATTTAAGAAATTGGGCCAAGTTAACCTCCGATACCTCAAAAACATTTTCATTGGTGAAAAGGAAATATTTCATGGATAGCTGGTCTCTACTGGTATTTTCAACAGACTGGTATTTCTTGACAATGAGATGTGTGCTAATAATGAGTTTGATATTTTTAAAAAGACAACATATCATTTGACTAAAGTACCTGTAAGATATTATTTTATGAAACGGGCGACAAATCTCTGCTTGTAAAAAAAAATTACAATAATTGGACAAAATTGTTTATCTGAATACCTTTACTATCATTTGCACTAGTCCAAGATTATCGTTCAACAGAGCATTTTAGGTAAACTGCAGTACTAAGATAATGTGTTATTTATCTGTATTTTGTACCGGTTAAGTTAATAAATCTTTATAATTTGATGTATTTAAATGAAAATGACTCAGTATTTGCTTACAAGTAATATACTTATATATACATATATAATAACAACACAATATAGGTTATTACAGCTAGGTTATTACATTCTCTGGAATTTCTAAGGCAAGCATCTACGCCTGCATATTGGTATGATGATGTTCAGCTTCACAATCACTTTATAATATTCTAAGCAGACTAACTCCAGCATTATGTCAAACTGTTTACACAGACAGACCAAGTGATCTGCTGCTAGTAGAGGGGGATTCATTTAGACGAATGCCAGATTTAATCTGCACACGCATATGAATATATTATATCACAAAAAAGCAAACATGACATACGCACTGGAATGAAAGAAACACGAGAGAATCGAAAGTGGGAGAATAGCTGTTAGTGTTGTTAGTAAGAGGAATGTAAAATGAAGAGGTTGTGAGGTAGAGAGAAGGGATTAAAGGATGATGGCAGATTTCAGCCTATTTTCAACCCCCTTGCTCTGCCACTGTCCACCCACTCTGTCTGAAACGGAGGACACGCACATGCCTTCATCTTCCAGCAGAGGTCAGTGTTCATCATATTAAGTTTGGTCAGCAGTGTGTCAGGATACTTTATCGTACATGTCATCGCTAAATTGCATTTTAGTAGCAATGGAAGTTCATATGACTAATGTATTCAGATCGTCATGCTTTTGTGACCAACTGCAAAATGTGGGTGTGCTTGCATTGGCAGTGACATGATGGGTTAAATGCATCGCATAGTTCAGAAAGACATACAACACGTATGTCGTTTTTCTCTCTCGCTCCAGGGCTTGTATGTGATGTCTCTGAAAGATTGAATTTGATTGAATGAAGTGTTCATTCTTTGAACTTGAAACTTTTCAATTGATTTCATTCGGCACTCTTATTGTGGAGGAGTCGTTCCTCAGGTTCTGCCCTTACTCTTGCGAACATCAGTCTCTGCGCATGCGTGCGGACTAAAAAGGATTTCATTCTCGCTCACTGCCCAGGGAGCGTGCGTGCGATGTGAATTCATTATCATTTTGTCGAAATCCGGATATTGGTTGCAGATTTTTCTTTTTCTTTTGGAAAAAAACTGTGATTTCCCGGAGGCTTAGCCGGGTCACGCCGATCACCTGTCCGTCACAGACGCGCTGTTCCCGGGGAGCGTTCACCGACCAGCTGACCAGCACCTTCCGCTCACCGCCGCGTCAGGACCCGGGAATCACACCACTTGGAAGCAAGTTCGGATGTGGCAATCAAACTGCAGACGAATGCATCATTTAGCACACTGGATTTCCGGTAGGCAACGAAGAATTCTATATGTTATGTATATGCTGATATTGCAAAAGGCCTTTCATTGGTACATCGAAGCAAAAACAAATCCCGTCATGAAATAAACAGTAAATGTAATATTCGAGGAACACAGTTAAAGAAAAAAACCAACACAATAATGGAGAATCAAAGCATGAGACCCAGGCGCGTGTCCCAGTCAGCTGGCGGTACACGTGACGTAAACATCGCAGCTTGTCTGACATCACAGGAACGTGGAGGGCTGAGCTGTCATTATTCCCCGGTCGTGCTTTTTCACACGAGGCTCGTAATTTGTCATCATTGTCATCATCGACTCGTCATTCCTGTGATCCTCGCGAGGGTGCATGTGAAAGGCAACTGACAAGACTGTGGCTTCTCTCCTGGCTGTGAAATGTAGGGGCAGTGATGGGAGGCTGTGTGGGCAGGAGTCGGACGGATGGACCAGGGAGTGCCCGAAGCTCGGCGAGGAGCAAAAAACGTGGAGGTGAGAACGTGGAGCGCTGCACTGCGCCGCAGCCTCTCGGGTGTCGGGAGCAAGAAACGTGGTTCCGCGCGCGCACGAGGAGAGCGGCGTTTAACGCTAAAGAAGAGACGACCAATGTTCCAAATGTGAAGGCTGCGAACGTGGCCGTTTCTCTACATTTAGGTTTGCGGAGAGTGCGGTGGCGATTCATGGCGACAGTGTGTGGTGTCGGTGTGTCGAGAGAGGCCACCACACACATTCCTGCGGGCCTTGCGCCTGTCCCATTGACATGGGATGCCGTTATCCCCTCTAACCTCCGGGCCGATGTGTCACACAATGCTCCACCCTGTGCATGCGCGCCCAAGGGGGGATATACGGTGGCCCACCTACGCGTGGCGCCAGCCAGATGGGCTGTGATATAACGCATGGCAAACAGGCGCAGGGATCCTACAGCGTCACCCCTGACGTATTTGAAATGTCTCCCTCGCTCTGAGAGCTTACCGTCTCAGGTGTGATCTGTCTCCGGGGTCGTGGATTAGTCGTGCGTCTAATCTGTGCAGAGGACACGTCCCGTGTTGTTGTTGTTTGTTTTTTTTATTTTATTTTTTTTTATCTTTAATTGACTTTAGTTCAATGAACTCCTGGTGAAAGAGCGGCTGTGTGCTCCGCTGGCTTGTCATGCATTATGTATGAAGCAGCAGCAAGGGCCTGCACAGGGAAATCTCAAACCAGAGTTTGACCTACTTGGTGCATGATGTCAACCTG
>JAFBJU010000700.1:389273-412561 GCA_016785305.1 Colistium nudipinnis | reverse complement strand
AGCACAGTGGCTTCTCCTTCAAACATACCATAACAGTCTGACAAGGGTTAATTGTCTGTTAATAGGTTTAGCATGTTACCTTTGGATATTTCCATCCTGTCTCTAAATAGACCTGATAGGATTACGAGCGCATGCATTCCACCTCCTCCCATGAACTGATCCTGTGTTATTTTGGGGGTATGGGAGCGTTCGCTATGACAGTGGATACAAGTGGAGGGAGTGTTGTTATTTTTGAAGAACCTGGGGGAAGTGTCACGCCAGTTACCTGAAGCTTTTTTATCTGCACGTCGTGGTGAACCAGAGCAGGTTGGTTGACTCGGCCCTGCTGAGTGAGTGTTGCAGGAAGCTTGTTGGACACGGCTGGTGCTGTCCTCCTCCACCAGGAATGGTGCACGGCGGTTAAGACTCGAGACGCAAACTTTGGGAAAAGAACAGCTATGGGAGTACCAAACTCAAGAGAATACAACTACTATCATGCCCCAAATTTACCCTTTAAGATTTTGCTGAAAAGTAAGTATGGATTTTGTCTCGGGTGTAAGAAATGCTTTTGGGATTTCTGGTTTCATGTTTGTGCAGCTCAAGTTGTTGTTCCACTGCTTGTTTCAGAGGGTTTTTTGTGTAGATTGTTTGTGCTGTTGTTCTATGTTGATACGGTTTCTTGGGAATTTCTGTGCCAGTTAATTAACGATTTGCAGTTATAATCTTCACATATGAAAACAACTGAATTTAACAGGCAATATTGCTAAAGATTCTTTTAAAATGATTTCCAGCAGAATGTTTTCTTTCATGGAGACTAGCATCACTATAATGGACTCAAAATATTTCTACAAAGTTAATAGTAGATTAACAGCTCACTAACGTTCTCAGTTTCGGTATTTTTCAATATTTCCGGTAAAACACAGTGCAGAACAATGAACTATCATATCTACACACTAATAATACTTCTAATGTTAAAACTTACTTGCATTTTTATCGGGTCTTTTGTTTTTGAGAAACAAAACCTGAGCCACTGAGTTCATTTGAAATAGCTAAGCTTAAATTCCAGGTACCTATGGCTTACAGTGCAGGAAAGGCAGTCAAAGTGTGTGTCGGTATAATCGCACTGTTCAACAACAAACAATCAGACTTGCAGTGGTACAGCCATTGTTCACCGAGGTGCAACAACGAGGGCGATAACACATTTGTACACGTCATTGAATGAAGTTTGTCAACAGTCTTTGAGGATATTTGTGCGCACCTTTGAAGCAGCACGACCTATGTTGGTTGGAGTAAAACAGTGATGGATCAAACAATTGTGGGCCATCATATCACCTGTAAAAGGTGTAGTGTCAAATTTTCAAATGACTGTACATGAAGGCCTGCATCAGCAGTTGTGTAGAAAATCCCATGTGATGGGATTGACACTTCATACAAAAGTCATGAAATGATGTTCCAGAGTTCTTCTACATTTTCTATCTGAAAGGAACCTAAACAGTGTTTGACAACAAATGCTGACATGTGCTCTCGCTGCCTTTCATTGGCCAAAGGGTGCTCATCACTCCAACCAATACCGTATGGGATCGGGCCTGGATAAATCCTGTTATGTGGAACCTGATTACTGCCTATAATCCACTGCGGTGTGCTTGTGTGAGCGTGGGCGTGTGTGTACGCACGTCGGTGCACATGTTGTGTGTTACCAGCCACTGCAGTAATCTGCAGCACTATAAATAATCACTTTGATTTCGCTTCCTCTGTGAGGCAAATGGACTTTCCTGGTATGTCGGAGTAGTGGCTGTACTGTATATGGCAGCGTGGAAACACCTGCAGTAGGTGTACGTGTGCCGTTGGAGTTCTGGCAAAGAGGAGTTGCGTGCAGGGTGGTAATTGGCTTTACTTACTCGCAAGTGCTGAATATCACAGATGTAAGTGGATGTAGACTTTTACCAAAGACTCTACGAGTATGGAACTCTTAAGATGGGCCTTTTTGTCCCCCTTCACCCGCTGAATATAAAATATAAAAGGCATTTGATGCATTTAGCTTTTCCTGTGCCTTCTACATAAATTCGGACTGATATCACTTTGTACAATGTTTGTTTTGCTCTCAACAGATTTTTCCCATTGATATTGCTCAATCGTCACCACTCTTCGATGTTTGTGTTTTCCCTTTCCAAGGACGCAATGAGCCCCTCAAGAAGGAGTGTCCGAAGTGGAAGAGCGAATACCCCATGACAGAGGGCCAGCTGAGGAGCAAGAGGGATGAGTTTTGGGACACGGCTCCGGCCTTTGACGGACGGAAAGAGATCTGGGACGCACTCCGAGCGGCGGCCCTGGCTGCGGAGTGCAACGACCTGGAGCTAGCACAGGCTATAGTGGACGGAGCCTGCATTACTCTGCCGCACGGTATGAACCCGCGCCGCGGGGGAACATGAACACATATGCGCATGCCCTGTCAGTAAGCTCGGAATATCCTGCTGCGGCCTCCAGCGCAGAATTCATAACTTACAGTAATAATTCTCAAAAGGTCAAAGGCCACTATCCCATGCAACAGTTGTTTGGAGATTATTGCTATTGGTCGTTGCATAACAGTTGCAGTGCTCCGTGACCACTGTGAATGGACTGGTGCACGCAAAGCCATGACAGAATTTCGGAGAAACTCTTCATGCACATTGATGTACTCTCACACAAATGTGTTTTTATGTTTTTCGTTTCACTCACTTTAGGACACTGGTTTTGTTAATAAATGGAATAGCCTCACGTGCACCCTGGTTTATAGACAAGGGGTTCGGAGAAGAGGGAGGCTTTTAGGAAACCGATTGGATTGATTCAGTAGAATATTTCTCCCTCCCCAGGTTCTCTGACGGAGTGCTATGATGAATTGGGAAACCGCTACCAGCTCCCAGCATACACTTTAGCCCCGCCTGTCAACCTCATCTCGGAAACATCCAGTGAGAGCAAAGCTTCTGAATCCACGCAAAAACAGGCTCAACCTCCTCCATGCCGACAAGAGTTCCAGCTGCGGGTGCGGCTGTCAACAGGTCAGAAATCCCGAATGACCCATAACATAGCCAATGCGTAAAAATGTTACGCAAAAGAGTGATTTATAATGTATTGTTCCTCAGTGTATCACAGCTTATTAAGGGTGTTGTGTTACCCGTGTCTATGCCTTTGGTTTTCTTAGGCAAGGATGTGCGTCTGACAGCCAGCATGGCGGACTCCATCGCTGAGCTGAAGAAACAGTTAGAGGAGCAGGAAGAAATCGACACCATTCGCCAGAGGTGGTTCTTCTCTGGGAAGCTCCTGACCGACAAGACTCGTCTGCAAGATATCAAGATCCAGAAGGACTTTGTCGTCCAAGTGATTGTGAATGTGACACCTTCAGTGATAACTAACTGAGGAGGGACATAGAGAACCCTGAAGCGGCGAAAAGATGAAGGGGCCACAGGGGGCTTCGGGAATAGGAGTAGGGCTTGAAATCACTTTCCAGTCGGTATTGCAGTGGAATTTTGTGTACATTTTTATATATACATATGTAAGAAACTATTGCTTTTATATTGCTCCTTTTTGTATGTTCCTTTTTCCAAATGAAATAAGAATATTGAAAAGCACTTTAGATCTAAATTAGAGTTTCAACATACACATTCAAGTGTCTGTCTGTTTGTCTGTGTGCGTGTGTGTGTTGGTGTGGACGTCAACTCACAGCTTTGTTGTTTACACGGATTCCCGTCCTTGTGATGTGTGTCTGTACTTGCGCTTGTTTAGAAGCTAAACTTGCTTCACCTTGGGGATCAAAACATGGAACATCCTTTCTCTCCCCCTTTTTTCTCCCTTTTCTGCATATTTTTTCAATCAATTAAAGACTTCTGTCATGCTATTTTGAGGTAGCAGGCTCAAGATGGCAGACAGCTCTGTGGAAAAAAAGTCAGTTTCCATTTGTGCCGTTAGGTCATGCGACTATATGCACATTACATTTCCAATTCACAAGGGTGAATGCATTATGAAGTCCAAAAAAGACTATTGTTTATGTAGGCTACAATATGATGCTCCACTGTACTTGAATTAAACATCAATAAATAAAGTTAAAAGTCGTTGTACCCTTTTCTTATTTTTTATATTTATCCTAAAACAATAACGCATTCCTGTCACTCGCATTAGCGGATGCTGGAAGCGGAGTCGCCATGGAGACGGAGTTTGTGCACACAGACTTGTCGTTCGTCTCTGTTTTGTGTTGTGTTTTGTTGCGTGGTGAACAGCGTCCTCCGACGACAAAACAACACCACGACCTGGCTCGCCACGTGAGAATGGCCGTGACGTCATTAATGCGCGACAGGGCTCGTCTGCAGCTGCTGAGACGGTCGGGGCAACGCGATTATTTTCCTTCCCGAAAATGGTCAAATCGGGGAAACTTCGATCCGGGGCTGGGTCGAAACTCAAACGGTGGAAGAAAGGACACAGCAGCGACTCCAACCCGCAGACGAGTCGTTTTCGGCAGGCTGCAAAGAGCCGTTTCTTCAGCCGACCCACCGGTAAGCCTCCCATTACACGTGGGTCTCTGGCTAGGGGCTAACGTTAGCTAGTGTTAGCCATTTAACTTTTCACAGTGCAGGAAATCTGCGTGTGTTGTGACATTCAATGTGCGCGTTGGCTTAACGTCGCACAACATGTTTCATTTCTTCTTCGTGTCATTTTGTTTTAATCGGTTGATATAGCAGGTTAAAGAAAGCTACTTATTTCGTTTGAAAACTGCAGTGTGTTGGTGTACGGGAGAGCTCAAGAGACACCTTGTTTTAGTCAATGATATGCGTAATTCTGGTGTCCTATGGTTAGCTCACTGAAATACATGTGGACCTTTTCTGCCACTTATTGCATTCACCCTGGTCCTCCATCCTGCCTGATGAGCGCGTCTGTCTTAAGGTCACCATATCGTATTTTTCCCTCCACAGAAAAGAGTGATCTAACAGTTGATGCCTTAAAGCTTCACAATGAGCTGCAGGCAGGTCCTCTGGAGCTCGGTGCAGGCAGCCGCAAAGATGCCTTCATGGAAGAGGAGGTCGGTGAGGCGCTATCCGAAAGAACCTCGGGCACCTTCCTCAGCGGCCTGTCGGACTGCTCCAACCTCACCTTCAGAAAGGTGCAGCGCTTCTGGGAGTCCAACTCCGCGGCTCACAAAGAGGTAAGCGGGACCGGAACCGTCTATTCACAGCACCGCTTTAACACACACATACACATGTCATGAGTTGCGGGCTATGTGTAATGTTTGGATACTCTCGTTTTGATGATGTCAATTCACCATTTTGCACCGGGAGCAAACAATCAAAAATGTATGCTTGCACTAAAATGTTGTTGGGCATTCATAGGCGTTGGTGGAAAGTCATTTAACCATAACAAGTAATTCATTGTAAATGTTATACATTTTCATCATTGTCCCCTGATGTGCCTAACAGATATGTGCAGTACTGGCGGCTGTTACTGAGGTGATCCGTGGTCAGGGAGGAAAAGAGACCGAAACCGAGTACTTTGCCGCTCTGGTGAGTGTAGCCTTTTTTTTTTCTTCCTTTCTGCTCTTTTTGACGGTGATCTTGTGTGTGGCGTCAGAAAGTGAGGCGTGTCTTCGCTTTTTACAGATGACCACCCTGGAAGTTGTGGATTCAGCAGAGTCACAGGCTGCGGTGGCGTACCTCCTCAACCTCGTCATGAAACGGTGGGTACATTATACTCTTTTTGTCCCTTTTTTTAAAGAGAATAATCCTCAGTCACGTTGGGGTCAAGGCGATATGATTGGACAGATGATTGTAGTTTTTTTTTTATCTTATTGGTGTTTTGTGCTCTTTAGGGTCCAGGCTGCGGTGGCGTACCTCCTCAACCTCGTCATGAAACGGTGGGTACATTATACTCTTTTTGTCCCTTTTTTTAAAGAGAATAATCCTCAGTCACGTTGGGGTCAAGGCGATATGATTGGACAGATGATTGTAGTTTTTTTTTTTTTTTATCTTATTGGTGTTTTGTGCTCTTTAGGGTCCCCACTCCAGTGCTCGTGTCGAAGTTCTCCGATACCACGAAGGCTCTGATGGATGTCATGTCTAAACAGGCCACGTCTGACACTGCCTCGGCTCTTAGATGGGTGAGTAGGCTTGCCTCTGTGCCAGCTTGTCTCTCGATTGTCCGTTTCTGAAAAATGCTGCCAGGATTGCAATTGTGTGTTGGTGTCTGTAGATCCTGTCGTGCTTGGCCACTTTGTTGAGGAAGCAGGACGCATCCGTCTGGACCTATCCGTCCACCCTTCAGGTTTACCACGGCCTGCTCAGCTTCACCGTGCACAGCAAGCCTAAGGTCCGTCTCACACTTAACTCACGAGCGGAATTTATACTCCACGTCAAAAGCAAAGATGTAACGACTTAATTGAATTCCCCCTCTTTCCCTCTCAGGTCCGTAAGGCTGCGCAGCAAGGTGTTTGCTCCGTTCTCAGAGGTAGTGAGTTCCTGTTTACGGATAATGCCCCGACCCATCACCCTGCTGCAGTGACCACAGCCAAGTTCTGCATGAAAGAAATGGAGCTGGCAGGAGGTAAAACACCAGGGTCGTTGACATACTTTACTCATGGCTCCATTTCAAAGCCCCAGCATATACCCACCGGTTCTCTCACAAGTAGAATGTCGGACTTTCATATTGTTCATATTTTCTCGCCCCTCAGGAAGCAAAGAGGACACCACCACGCTTCATGTGCTGGGTCTTCTGAAGGAGTTGATGGGGACGTTCCCCCTGGGTGCCGTCAAGTCCTGCTGTGAGACGCTGCTGCGAGTAATGACACTCAGCCATGTGGTGAGAACGTTGTGGCCTAACCACGTACACTTTTCTCCGCCCGCGCGGACCTTCAAATGTGGTCTTAAAATTGCCTCCCGTGTTTTTGGTCCGTAGCTGGTGACGGCCAGCGCCATGCAGGCCTTCCATAAGCTGTTCAGCGGGAAGCCCAATGCTGCCACCCTTTCCCCAGAACTCAACGCGCAGATCATCACGGTGAGGGAGTACAAAACAAAGCGAATGTGCCGAAACGCTTTCGTGCCAAATGTGGTGCGATGACGTCCTCTCGTTCCTCACCGCCAGGCGCTGTATGACTACCTGCCCAGTGAGAACGACCTGCAGCCTCTTCTGGCCTGGCTCGCCGTCATGGAGAAGGCACACGTCCACTTGACCGGGTAAGGAAACGGTTTTCCCCGTGGCGGCAAAAGTCGGGGTTTGCAGTCGAACGTACGCTTTCAGTTTATTGACGTGCAGCATGTCTGTCTAGCTTGCAGAGTTCCCTGTGTTTGGGTCACCTCCCTCGCCTCTTCTCTTCTGCCATGTCCTGCCTGCTGTCGCCTCACGCACAAGTGGTTACTGCGGCCGCCAGCGCGCTGAAGGTAACGCCCTCGGGTCACTCCGTTTGAGATTGGCTCTGCTCAGAGTCCGGGTTGCATTTGAACTCGAACGGATGCAGTCGGGACAGAGAAGTGAGTCGAATGATGCGTGTTGATCTTTTTCAGTCTTTATTGACTCAATGTGTCGCCCCGTGCCTGGATGAAATGAGCACCATCGGTGCCACATCTGCCGGAAACCCCTCTTATGTGTGCAAAATGTTTCGGTAAGTTTCCCACGCCAGTCCCAGTCCCCCTTTCTGTGTGGAAGACAGCCACATGTTAACGTTCATTACAATGGTTGTGTGTGTGTGTGCGTGTGTGTGTGTGTGTGTGTGGGTTGTAGTATCATAGAAGAAGGATTGTCTTATCGCTTCCACGCCTCCTGGCCTTTCGTGCTGCAGACGCTGGGCTGCTTCTATCGAGTTGCGGGGAAAAAAGCTCACTCCGTCATGGCGAAGGTAGAGTCAGAAAATATTTAGGTCACAATCACTCTCCGATCGAAGAGGTTTTTTCCTGACTCTCTTATCTTTTCTTTGCCACCCGGGCACAGTCCTTGCAGTCTCTGGCAGATCTGCGCTCCACCCCTCAGTTCCCCTTCAGCGGAGAGTTGGACCTGGCTATAGGGGGAGCCGTGGAGAGCATGGGACCTGAAGTTGTGCTCGGAGCTGTGCCGCTCAACATCACAGGCTACCAGTAAGGGCACTGAGACACTCTCGTGGAGCTGCCCTCTTGGCACTTTTGTGGTTTCACTGACTGGTGTTGTTTTTAAAAAAAATCTTAAACAAGGGATGACTTGGAGTTCCCACGAAGCTGGCTGATCCCGGTCATACGGGATCATGTGAAGAACACTCACCTGGGTTTCTTCACTTCTTATTTCCTCCCTCTGGCCTCTACGCTGAAGCAGAGAGGTAAAGCAACCGCGCGGCGCTTCTCTTCAGGGTGAGATAACCAGGACGGTGGATTTCCCTTTCTGATAACACGGCTCTTGTGTTGCAGCCGGAGAGCTTGAGCAGGCGGGACAGAAACTGGAGGCCAAGGTTTACCAGACTCTGCAGCTTCAGGTGCAGCCCTTGCTTTAGAACGCACCGTATCCCGAGTGAAATGATATTGCAAACTCGTTATTAAGCTGCACGTATCTCTGCTCATAATTCAGATTTGGACCATGCTCCCTGGCTTCTGCACCTGTCCCGTGGACCTGCTGGCATCCTTTAAAGGCATCGCCCGCACACTGGGCACGGCTATCAATGAACAGCCAGAATTGAGACTCACGGTGTGCCAGGCCCTGCGCACCATCATCAACAAAAGCTGCGCCACAGGTAAGAGGACACGCGTGTTCAGAGAGAGAGAGAGCCAACACCTTGCAACAGCTCCTTTTGAATCAAGTCATTCAAAAACACGTCTGCCTTCTGTGTCTGCAGAAGAGGAAAAGACCGAAATAGGCAATTTCTCCAAGAACTTCCTGCCCATCCTTTTCAACGTGTACAGCCAGCAGCCTGCGGCTGGTGAGTCGGGCACCTACAGGATGGCTGTGCTGGACACCATCAAGGTCTACCTGAGTGTCACTGAAACAACGGTTAGTTAACGGCTGCACAGCCTCTATAGTAGGCAATTACCGCCAATAATATAATGTTACAAACATGCCCGCGTTTGATATGGAATCGATCGTTTGCAGAGCCGCCTGTCCAATCATAGGCCATATTGTTGTGTGACTGTCTATCGCTCATAAAAAAAAAACGATCACCCTCAGATGACCTGCACTTTCCTGCAAAAAGCCATAGACAGACTGAGCGGCACGGACACCACGGAGTTCATACGGTAGGACGTGCATCACGATTACTTCGTTATTTAGAACAGGATAAATATCAGTACACTTACTTGCTTTTTCTACCCCTCAGGCTGTCAATGATGGACCTCGTGGTTGCCATGGCTCCTTGCGTTGATGGGGTCACCATGACTAAAACCTTTGAGCTGATTAGGCCTTATTTGGAGGTAATGACATGCATAGTGCGCTTAGTTCAGATGTATTGAACCAAAGTGATTTCCTTGGTAACCCTCTGCTTGGTGGCGCCTTTTTACTTGATTTTATTATTATTCAGACGAAAGAGCCCGGCATGCAGAAGAAGGCGTACCGCGTGCTGGAGGAGATGTGCGGCGGGGAGACGGACGAGTGCCGGTCGTTTGTCGTGGCTAATCTGGAAACGCTGAAAGTGGTCCTGCTTGAGAATCTGAAGCACGCCTCTTCGCCAGCAAAGAGGGTAAGACTGCGGGGCGCGGAGACGCGGCGCGCGACCGCGCGGCTCGATTTACGGCGCGGTTTGATTTCAATTTCTCCCCTCGTGTTGCCCCTTCTCAGCCCAGGCTGAAGTGTCTGCTCCACGTCGTGAAACGGCTCGGTGAGGAACACAAAGACTTCATCACCACGCTGCTGCCTGAGGTACTCGCACGAGCCAACGCCGAGATGCACGCGAACGCGCGGGGGGGTGTACCGACGCGTGCCATTTTCATGAGGCTGTTCTCCCTGGCAGGTCATCATATGTACGAAGGAGGTGTCCGTTGGAGCCCGAAAGAACGCCTACAGCCTGCTGGTGGAAATAGCAAAAACCTACGTCCGCTTCTGTGGGAACCCAAAAGGTAGCGCATCGGTCTTAGTCCTGTGGAGCGCGGGTGCTTGTGTGTCTGTGGACACAACGGGAGTGCGAAGGCTTGATCATAACCCCTCTCTCTGGTCCAGATGCCATGGAGCAGTATTTGTTGTTGGTGTACGCTGGACTCACCGGCTCTGTCACCATGATCACCTGTACGTTGTTGGCACTGACTCGATTGGTGTTTGAGTACAAAGGTAAGTCTGCTGACTCGAAAACCATTTGCTCCCGTTTACTGCTCGTGATTGTGAGCTGGGTTGATTTTCTTTTTTTGCTGCGTCACTTTCCCCAGACTCCATAGAGGTGGCCACCATGGAGCAGCTGCTGTTCAATGTGTGCCTGCTGCTCTCATCCCGCACGAGAGAGATCGTAAAAGCTGCTTTAGGCTTCATCAAGGTCATCCTCTTCATCATGGACCCCAAGGCGCTGGCTTCACATGCCACCGTCATGGTATGCATTGCACATTCTTCACACTGGGACTTCAAATGATGTACATTTTTGCTCCCGTGTAACAAGTTTAACCGTTGTGTTCAGATGGAGGGCATCGGGAACATCAAGGATGACATGAGGAGGCACTTCCGAACAAAACTGAAGAACATCTTCACTAAGTTCATCAGGAAGTTTGGGTAAGTGTCTTTTAAATATATTTAGATACTTGGATTTTTCAAGCTCTTATCCTCCTAATTTAAACGCCTGCAATCTGTCTGTACATTACAACGTTTTTTCATATTTGTGAATGTCCGCTATGATTCCAGTTTTGAGCTGGTGAAGAGCATGCTGCCTGCAGAGCACCATAAGGTCCTTGTTAACATCCGCAAGGCTGAGGCCCGCACCAAGAGACAGAAGCAGGCCACGGAGCAGCAGGACGACTCCGAGAGTGAAGACGAGGCCCCCCCAACTAAGAACAAAAGGTGAGGCCACTGTTCCTATCGCACATCGCCCCTCCATCGCTCCCTCCCTTTCCACACACACACAAACTAAAAATGTACCAATGTCTTCCCCATAACCTTCTGTCCTGTCCTTTTGCAGCATCGAGGACATCCTCGCAGAGTCGGACAGTGATTTATCAGGGGATGAAGGCAAGGTGCAGAAGAAACCTGGCAAACAGCAGAAGGGACGGGCTTGGCTCAGAGAAGGAGCGGAAGATGACCCCCTCAATTTCCTGGATCCCAAAGTTTCCCAGCGAGTGCTAGGTAACGGACCCTCACGTTACCGCATGCTGCTTGTCCAAGTCAGGAGACCATAAAGTTCTGTCGTTTCACAGCCACCAACCCACAGCTGAAAAAGAGAGCCAAGGTTGAGCATGGCTTTAAAGTGACGTCGGACGGCCGGCTGATCATTAAAGAAGACGAAGACGAAGACGTGAAAGACAAAGGTAAGAGCAATCTGCTGTCCGCGCGACGGTGTGCCTGACAGCGATTGCGATGATTTACATTACTGTTCCCACAGATGAGGGAGAGATGAAAGATATTCTCGAAGAGGCTGGAGTCAAGAGTGTGAGTACTTGCACGTGCGACACACATGTGACTGTCATTTTTTCATGTTTTAGAGACATGTTTATTGCTGCTCTTCATGTATCATCTGTTTGCCTTTATTACCCGCAGAAAAAAACGCCGAAGAGGAAGATCCAGGATGACAACTTTGACGATGACATGGACGTCGAACCCCAGTTAAAATATAAAGGTACGATTAGTACCGTACATCCTGTCGTAAAGTAACAACACTGCGCGTGGTGTTAAGTGCATTAGCATCTGAGCTCTTCTTCATGCCTCCCCCCCCCCCCACTCAGCTGGGGGCTCAGGTATCCACAGACCTCTTGGAGGCAATCAAGACATGGGAGCCGATTACAAGTCTAAGGTGAGTTGGACTTAAACACGCGCTGTGGGAGTTGCTGGTTAGAAGATCCATAGCTGAGTGCCCTTTATTTTGTCCCACATCTAGAAAGGAAAGGGCGACGTGAAGCAAAAAGGAAAGCACGATCCGTACGCTTACATCCCGCTGAAGAAATCCCAGCTCAATCGCAGGTACGTACTGGAAAGGTCTTTGTCAAGAAGAACGTGAAACGATTCGCGCCGCCCCCCTCGACACAAGCATGTTTTCTTCTTTGTGTGTCCACAGGAAGCGTGCCAAACTACAGGGCCAGTTCAAGGGCATGGTGAGGGGAGCCCAGAAGGGGGCGCTGTCTGGAAGGAAAATGCAAAAGAATAAGAGGAAAGCCTGAGGAGGGTACCTTATATGACTCAATGGACTTTGAAAATGGTGTGTGTGTGTGTGTGTGTGATGGCGTGTTCATAACTAAAACGTAAGATGCACACCTGGAATGCGTGCGTATGTCCGTCTGTGTTTCTGACACACTGTCACTGAAGGTGACACCAGATTGTTTTTTTTTTTTTTTTTTTTAAACTGTGTTTTCGTTCAAAGGCGTTGAGTGAGTGAGTGGTCCAACGTGTTAATGAATGTGCCTGTCCCGGGCTGGCTGGAAAAAATGGGAAATCATTTGGCGGCCCCGAAAAACCACTCGGGTGGATTCTTGTATGTACGAATCGGATTAAAATCTTTGTTGCAAAAAAAAAAACAACATAAAGACTGTTCGGGAGACTGTGATTGGTGCCTTGGTCATTGCATTACGCGGTCTCTCGGGGACGCTGTAGACTTCAGAATTATTATCTGTGAATTTCCACCGTCGTCCACTGGGCCTTTTAATGCAGCTCCTTGCGGACGTGGAGAAAGCTGGAGGAGCCCGGTGCAACTCTGTAATCCTTAGGCGATTAATCTCCCTGGAACTCGCTCCTCGCTATTATGTGTCTCTCAGTGCGTCTGAGGTGGGATTAGACGTTTGCAGCGATACGCGGTCACCTTATGAGCATTCAGAGCCCCGCACTTTATAGCGCTCGCGCTATAGATTTTATCTCGGCCTTTCAAAAAGTACTTTACTTTTACTGTACGTTAAATATCGCAAGATGACGCAGTCGAAATATGTTTTTGGATGTTTTACTATGTTCCCAAGTCCACTGCAGGACAACTGCACTGGTGTAAACGGAGACGCGGGGACACAGAGATTTATATCGGGAGGGACGTGTTCCAGAAATATGACATTGAATAGACCCAGCACCAAACTGAAAAGAATTTGGTCATTCATTTTAAGACTACTTAAATTAATCTCATGGTTGGATTATTACAGCCCTGACAGCATCCCAAGTGTAATTAGTTTAATTAAAGAACACTTCCTGAAAGAGGAACGCCCCAAATGTCCCTGCAGTATATTCAATTCACTAATAAATATGTCATTAGGTCTCCGTTGCTACAGTCGCACCCAGCCAGACCAATCCGCGCGGCGCTTCGTCAGCGCAACGACCCCGATGCGTTATTAAGCTGATTCATAATGACTGTGCAAAAATGTCCCGTTGATATATGAAACCCCCCCCCCACCCCCTACTTAAACACTTTTAATTACTGAGGAAAGAAATCACTGTCAAGTAGCATATAGAAAACATTACGTTTATTGAAGACAGTCGCACACACACACACAAAAAAAGAGTGTTAATAAAGAAATAATGCAAATGATCATTTCGGTCAGTCAACAAAGAAGATGGAGAGAACCCTTGAGATACTTTTTAATACAATCTTTCCCTTGCAAGCATTAATTATAAAGACCACAGATAAGATGCTTTTTTTTTCCTTTTTCTTTTTTTTTTTATCGGCCCCTCCATGGTTCCCCCAGAAATCCAGCCGATACTAAATAAAAAATAAACCGATGCAGACGGGGCTTATATTAAAATAAATAAAATATGGTGAAACTGCCCTGCAGTTGCGATAAGGACTACTTCTGATGTCATAAAAGGTTTCTTTGGTCGAAAAGGTGAAATGCATCAGTGTACCTTTTTAAGAACCAAGGCCTAGATAGATTATCTCTCTACTCCATGCGGTACGTCTCTCCACGTCATCGGCCAACATTATTATTCTCAACCAACCCATGGCAATCGTCCCCATCCATTTATGCACGACCTACGACCGCTAACCCCACGACACACACGCGTCCTTTCTGCTGAACCTTTCAAAAAGAATTGCACTTGCTCCTACCGAGTTGTCATGACCCCTACTACTCCACATAGAAGCTTGATCGAGTAACCGCATGCTTTTTTTTCCAATTAGGTTTGTGGGTTTTTTTTTAGTTTTTTTTTTGTAAAAAATGTTATGAGAGTCAGTAGCTTGATGTTATTATCGGATAAATATTTTTTGCTGTCCAGCAACAAAGCGCAGAGGTGCAGGAGAGAGCTCCTGGCTTATAAGATGTTATGCCTCTGAGTCTTTGGGGTGGAAGGAGGATGCCATATTTTTATTTATTTATAAATCTTTTACAAAATGAGTTAATGTTAGCTTGATGTTATTATCGGATAAATATTTTTTGCTGTCCAGCAACAAAGCGCAGAGGTGCAGGAGAGAGCTCCTGGCTTATAAGATGTTATGCCTCTGAGTCTTTGGGGTGGAAGGAGGATGCCATATTTTTATTTATTTATTAATTTTTTTACAAAATGAGTTAATGTACGATTTTTTTTTTTTTTTGACGGCCCACCCTTTCCCTCATCAGAGTCGGGGTGGGGGTCGTGACGGCGGGGGTCCAGGCGGCCCCGGGGGTGCACGGGATGGGGGTGGACACGGAGGGGACTGGAGCACGGCGGGGGGCGTGCGGGCGGGCGGCGTGGTGCGGGGCCCTCTCGACGGAGGCTTGGTGCGAGGAACAGAATTAGAGACCAGAGGTCGCTGTTCTGCAGGCGGAGGAGAGGGAGGAGGGGGAGGGGGAGGAGAGAGAGAGTGCTGGCTGCGAGGAGGAGGGGGGGCCTGGTTGTACGAGGCGGACCCCTCATCTTTGACCCGTTGGAACTGAATGCAGCGACCCTGTAGAGACACACAAGGATGAGCCACGGTTACACATCATCATTTCAATGGAGATTTCAACCAAAAATCAATGCGCTTCTCGGATCCGCCAGCCAAAAGTGGTTTGTGCGAGTCTTTGCCCAGCTCTGCTGACAGAAGCATGTGTTGTCCGAGGCCCCCGGGCTGCACACAGTGCTGCTTCTGTCCACACCTGCACTACAATAGCTGGGTTGCGTGGCGCACAAACGCACACGGACACACACGCATGCTTTTTGCAGTCTAAAGCCCCCCACCCCCCCCCCCTGTTTCCCCTCCTCTTTTCTCTGAGGCTCCGACTTGGCTCTTCTCTTGACGTAGAACAGAAAGTGGTTTATGTCTCTAATGTGCTTGTCTTGCTGGAATGTAAAGGGGTGATTTCAATGTGCCCACAATAGTTAACAGAGGCCCCTTAGCGTTTAACATAATTTACAAGTCGGAGAGAATGGAACGCTTCTCTTATTGTTCTCATTGATCGTTTTCCTGTCTGCACCCTCTCTGTTCCTTGTATTGCATCTTTCTGCGCGCACACACACAAACACGCACACACGCACACACTCACACTTGTCTTTCTCAGCCAGTGTGTGAGGGATGGAGAGAAGGTCCCTGTGTCAAAGATCCTTGGTGGTCTGATTATAACACCTTATTAAACAGAGAGGCCCTAAAGTCACACAGGGGCCATTAAGAGGATCCCCGGCGGGAGTGGCTTTGTGACTTAGGGAGCCATTGTGCGTTTGTGTGAGGGGTGCGCAGTGGATTGGGGGGAGGCCCGGGCGGTGGGCCGGCAGGGGGCTGACTGTTGCGGTCTTGTTTGCCGGGTCGTGGCCGAAAAGGCCAGTTGGAGAGCAGCAGTGTGACACCAGAGAGAGCATATGGACACAATGAGAGCACAAGCTCATGAATATGTGTGTGTGTGTGTGTGTGTGTGTGTGTAAGCATGCCTCCACGAGAACATATGGCCTGAATGAAACCTCAGCCTCATGAATACCAGAAACGGAGCGAGAGGAAGGTTGGAGGAGGAGGAGGAGGAGGAGGAGGAGGGGGCTGCAAGAGAGCAAAAAAATACAAAAAACATACGGCTTGTGTTGGGTCGAGCAGCAGAAATAGAGATCTTTCCACTTCTAAGTAGACAATACGAACATAAATAAGTCATGCGAGAGGTCAACGAGGTGCCACCATGCCCCTCGGGCTGACATGTCTGTGACGGCTTTACTTCCCCTCCAGGCAACGGTTTACTTCAAACTGCTTTTTGGAAAGAAAAACAAAAAAACAGAAACACCTCCGGCATCCCTCTTCACACCGCTCCTCCGTCGGGCCTCTGTCTCTCCATCCGAGCCCCGAGACTTTGCCCTTCCCTCAGACACACACACACACACACACACACACACACACACACACACACACACACACACACACACACACACACACACACACTAACACCAAGCAGAAAGCTTTGTGGCCGTTTACAGGGAGCCGATGTGTGTGCGCGCATTTGTCACCATTTATAGCAACGAAAAAGGGGAGCGCGGAGACGCACATGTGACCTGACAGCTCTGCCTGTCGCCTCGCATGACATTACAGCCATCCAGTCGCAGAAGGAAAACGCCCCGCGTGTGTCCGTGAGTTATCACAGCTTCCGCCAAAACATATGCTCACGCACGCTTGGGTGAGGTCGGGTGAGCGGATCCAATATAGAAACTGAGCCCGAATTAGAAAAATTCTGGATCTAAGTATCCGGCTACGAAGATGGGGATTTATACTTCATCTTCTGTATTCTGTGCATTTCTAAATAAGGCCTTCGCTCCTATTTTTTTTTTAGCTCTCAACTTCTGAGCTCATTTGCCAGAACTCTCGATTTGGGGGGAAAACATGTATAATACGAATAAATGTTGAACTTTTTTTTTCCTGTCAGAATCTTTTTTTTTTTTTTTCCATCGCAGCTGAGCAAACGTGTCAGCGGACCGTGACCTTTCGATGCGTGGAGGTACCGCAAACAAAAACGCCTCTCCACCGCCACCGCGGCGTGGTTGTGGGGGAAAAAACATTGACAAATTTCTCGACAACCTTGGCGAAACCAAAACCATCTGCATGGTCAGATGTTATTCAAGAGTTGGAATCATTCTGTGTTTTTTTTAATTTTTTTTCTTCCAATGAACCGAGTGGGGTTCAAAAAAGAAAAAGCGAGAGAGGGTGCGGAAGGCCAGGCGCTGCTGTGCTCAGTTGTGTCGTCATTTGTGTGTGTGTGTGTGTGTGTGTGTGTGTGTGAGGACGGAGGGACGCCCGCCCCCCCCCCCCTCTGGACCGTACAGTGTGACGGGGCCATCGGTGCCATCAGCTCTGGGGACAAAAGAAGGGAATCTCTTCTGTCACAATACGGCTCCTGGCCTTTCAACTCCCCTTCTGTTTGCGTGACACTCACTCGGGAGAGGCTGACACGCGTTACAGTGACACACGCACGCACGCACACACACACACGCGCAGCAGCAGAGAGGAAACGCAAACGGGAGAGCGTGGCTGAAACTGGCCGCCCGCTGATGACCGCTCACAGAGGCAGCCGAGTGGGAGTAACGTGTGGGGAAAGCAGGACGAGCTGCTGGTTAGCGTTGGGCACTGAGAGGTCTGATCTGGCTGCGCTTTTAGCCACCTCGTGGGGCCCCTTTGTCACCCGGCTGCCGTGTTGTGTCGTGCTTTGAGAATGGAGTTATGGGCCCGTTTTTTTTTTTTTTTTTTTTTTTTTTTCTTTGCCAATAATGAGAAACTTTCACGTTGGCGTTCATATCTGTCATTTGTCTACTATTCCTTGTCAGAAAAAAAAACAAAGAAATTCGATTTTTTTGTTGCCCTCCTGCCACTTCCGTGCGAGACTTAGCGGCTTGTTTTTCTCGGCTATTGGCGCGTAAAGAGAGCTGCGGGGGCCATTGCGGTGCTGCGCCGCGAAGCCGCGGAAAAAAACTCTCCGGCAAAGACTCTCGAAGCATCTGCTCTGATTGGGGAAGAAAAATGGCCACCATGAGAAGTAGCATGAAGAACACCATTGATAACGGCCGCTTTCATAGACTGCAGATACGGGGGACGACTCGGGCTCTCGTCGCGCCGAGAACAAATCGATACATTTTACTGCGATACGGCCCTCCGCTATGAACCGGGCCACAATGAAACCATTGAGAGCGGAGCAGATGTCTCACCGTGGCAACCGGCGGGACGATGAAAACATTTGGGAAGGGGTTTTGCCGAGTGGCTTACACAGGGTCATGGTTAGATAAGGGGGCTGCTCTCGTCCCCCCCTTGTTCTGTCACGCAGACTCGGGAAGGGCCCGCCGTGATGGTCACGATTTAGGACTTTTTCAGAAGTGCCGGTGCTCGCCAGTAATCCAACGGGAAAGCTTGGGAAACGGGACCCCTGTCTTACACAGTGGCAGGCTTTTCTTTTCTCACTATAATTATCACCTGTGTGTGTGCGTGCGTGCGTGCGTGCGTGTGTGTGGGGGCGCGATTTCTTGAGAAACTCAATCGGAGGAAAGAGTGGAGAGGATACAGTACTCCCTGTGTGTGAACAATGGCAGCTTTGATGAACAGAGCGGTATCAATAGCTCAGTGACTCATTTTGTGTGTGTGTGTGTGTGTGTGCGCGCACATGGAGAAGGTCAGCACTGAGCTGCTGTGTTGTACACGCCGCTCACTGACACGTGTTTAGCGTGGCAGACGGAGAGAGAAAAGGAGGCAGATGCTCAGTTGTCGCCGACACAGACGAATAAAGTAAATAAAAACACTTTCCGGAACCTTCGGTACCAGGCAAAAAGCGGTTGGAAGCCACATATCTGTCCCCCAGGGTTACACATACTAGGGCAAATGATGGCGTGCTGTTGGAGATTATGCCTGTCTCTGGCACACCTGACTCTGCGCCCCTGTTTTTAGAATGACGTAAAAAAGAAAAGTGACTGCAGCGCGGTGGAAGCTCACCTGGTCGCCGGGCTGCGGTCTCATCAGGGATACCTGGTCGTAACCTCTCCTGAACAGAGCCCACAGAGCATCGAGCTTCCCCTGAAAGACCCAGAAATAGACAGTTGAAACGAAAAAGCAAGCAAGCAACCAACCAACCAACCAACGTAAATCATGATTTTCAAAATATCTCAAATGAAAACAGCGCATTAATAAGGAGTTAAGGACTCACCTGAATGGGGGTGTACCACCTCCTCTGCTGTGGGGCGCGCCGGCGTTGTTTTCGAGGCTTGGGCTCATACGGTTCAAATTCCTGCTCGGGCATCTTAACAACTGCATTTTTAGGTTTGTCCAGCTTAGCACCTTCCTCAGTGGAGCCCTTCTCCCCCCATCGCACCTGGGGAGGAGAAAGTTAAATAAATAAATAAAAAAATTGAAATGTACATTGATTCAGGTGCTGCCATGGTCAAGATGAGCACGTGCGTGGGTACCTCCATGCGTTTGATGCCACCCACTCCTCTTCCACCGTAGTAGGATGCATCCACAGTGGGCCACCTCTTCTTCGGCATCCCATCTTCATCGTCCGACTCCTGCAAGTGAGGCCAAATTTCATTTGAATGACAAAATCACTTTATAAATGATACAAATGTATGATGCTGCTTATTCTTATATGGATCACGGAATGTGTAAATGTTTTCTTCAATAATGAAGTCACAATAACTTGCTGGCGACTTACTGGCTCTGGAGGCGGAGGTGGTGGAGGTTCTTTGATTACCTGATGTTTAAAAAAAAATAAAAATAAAGAGAGAAAAGAGGTTCAAATATTTACTGGCTAATTTCTATCGAATAAGTGAAATGGCAACATTCACGGGTGAGGCACACTTACCACGGTGCAGCAGAGAGGCCAGAACCACCACATGAGCAGCACGGCCAGCAGCAGGAACACCACCAGCAGGGAGACCAGCACGATGGTGCCGTCGAACTACACACAAACGCAGCGTGACAGGATTATTAGCACACTGAAGCAAAAAAAAAAAAAAAAAGACGGCGGGTGAGGAAAGAAAAAAGGTATAACGTCAAAAAGCGGAAGTACTCACAGCCCCCTCTGATGGCAGACGCAACAGAGGAGACCTCGGAGCGGAAGGAGAGAGGACTAGGCTACCGAGGAGGAAATAAGAAGGTTGAAAGAGAGTTTATTCAGATTGAGGCCGCATGCCAAGGAGGGGGAAGTGTCACCATGCGGAACGTACACACGGGACGTACTCACACATTCTGTCGTAGTGATGTGGACAGAGCTGGTGATGTAGGAGAGGCCGTTGTTCATGCTCACCTGCAGGTAGATCACCCTGCAACACAACACAACACACACCGCCGCGCCCCCCCCCCAGCGTGACTCATCTGACCCTCAGACACCGACGCCGCACACCTGCTAGTGCGTGGTTGTGTTTTTTTTCGGCTACTGTAAGCTCGCCCGAGGTGTACATTCCTCGATGTTTTCTGCCCGTACTTGCCGCCTTAAAACACGCTGAGGCGGTGGAACCCCCCCCCCCCCCAAAAAAAAAGCCCAAGTCTTTACAGAGGTCAGGGAGTTCTCCGCCCACAGAAGGAATCTCCTCTTGTTTGGATCAGACCCAGACCCCGAATGTGGAAACCACAGACAGCTAAATTCCTTTTTTTTCTCTCCTCTCTCTTCAGCATTCGGCGCCGATATCTGCAGGAAATGGCATGGAGGAGAGGGATGGGGGCGGGGGGGTGGGGAGAAGCTCTCTTCATTTTCTTGGTGCGGGATGCTGAAGGCATGGCGCTACAAGCCGTAAACACTGGCGTCATAGCCCGGATTGAGAGGTACGTTCCTAAAGTTCCAAAGAAACGCGAACTGCAGAATTGGCCGTTGGATTGTAGTTATAGGTTTTTGAAAACAGAAATGGAGAAAGTCTTCTGGTTATGTTTTTTTTTTTTTTGGGGGGGGGGGGGGGGGGGGGGGGGGGGCGCGGCGCGAGGAAACGGAGTGGGGGATGGTAGGAAGAAGGCCCTTCCTGTTCTACAACCCCTCAGCACTGTCCCTCCCCTCTGACTCTTGTTTTCTGCTGCTCACCCCCCACTGTATCCTCCATCCCTACCACTGTAGCTCGTCTCATAACTCATGCTGACACCGACTTCACAGCAGGAAATTGACATTGCAGGTGCCACTCGTCCTTTTTCGACCACTCCTTCCCTCCCCTTCCTACCCCCCCCCCCCCCCCCCCTTTTTTTTTGTTCTTCCCCCCATGTCCTATGCTGGGCCATTCCTCTCAGGCAGGCAGGGGACACAGTGCTATCAGCTCCTCTCTGACAGAGAGATCTCAGCCCCTATCAATCATCAGTCTGCGCGCCGCACTATATATATGTCTTTGCCCCTTGTGTGTGTGTGTGTGTTTGTATGTCTATATGTGCATGGAAGTAAGTGTGTGTGTGTGTGTGGGGGGGGGGGGGGGGGGGGGGGCTGCTGCCGCTGCATCCGGAAGGTTCCCAGTCAACACAGATTTGTGTGACGGCACCTTCGATGACTTCATTATATGCGACAACGCCGGGGAAGAACAGGAGGTGATCGAGGATCTTTGGGGCTCGGGTGAACAGAGGTGATGCTGGGAGCTGGAGTCCCAGTGTGAAGTCCTCTCGCATACACTTTTACAACCCCAAAAACCCAGAGGCTTTTCCCCTACAAATGCGATCCGACACGCCAGGCCGGTGCTGTGATCGTTCAGAATATCTCCATATTGGAAAGGATCCTTCGTTTTCGTGAAATCTGGGCATTTTTGCTGCATGACTGGAATCGCTACGCACACCCGTGCCACTTTTGGCCCGTTGCCGCACATACAAGAATCCTTCCGTGCCACAGAACAGCTGTCCAGCCTGCACGCTGGCACCGTGGCTTCGCCACGTGTTTCCACATGCACCTGCGTGTCATTGCTCCACAGCCCAGAACTCATCCGCCAGCTGCTGTCCTCCCCTCTGGGCCCCATTGGTCATTCACAGCTGACTTCCTCTTTAGTGGCGCTCATGGCGTTAGGCAGGGCTGACGCCGCTCTCATTGGCCTCTGTTACGTGGAAGGATGTCTCCTGCAGGCACCGGGCGCGATGATGCTCTCGGCCGAAACCGGCCACAAATTCCGCACCGGAGACGGCCGTCGAGACACGCCGGCATGTGGGCCGGTTGCTTGATGGACTGTGTCATTTGTAAATGTATTGATTTGGCTCTAATGACTTTTATTTCATGTCATTATGTCAAACCCCCCAAACAATTATCTCTCCATTATGTTCCACTTCTGCTACGAGGCGTGGGTAAAATACAATGCGCAGTGACAGACTCTTAAATCCTCTTGCCGCCGCAGTATCCAAACAAAAAAAACAAAAAAAACTAACAAAAAAATCCCCTTTGCCCACGTCGGAGCCGCGTTTCTCACTGGCGCGGCTTCAAATCACGCCGCAAATCTGAGTGACAGCCACAAGACAGATGATGACTGGGAGGTGTCTGAGGCCGCAGGCCGCAGTGTATAATTATGCGCGGCACCGCGGGCGGTGGGAAGGCCGCCGGGCCTCGGCCCTCTCCGAGCCCGGCCCGCCAGCCCTTCCCCGTGCGCCCCGCTGGAAACGTTCACGCTGCATCTCCGCGAGCGCGGCCGGAAGCCCACTCGGTGGAAACTTTGCACCGAATCCGCTCACACTTTGTTTCTCACAAAGTGTCGGAGACGGAGATCGGGATACGTCGCACGCAAACACGCACGTGTATGTGCGAGACACGCACACACACAGTCCTCTCCAGCAGGCTCTCATTAAGTCGTGTTTTCTGGGCCCTACTCCTGTTGTCCCCTTGTGATTGGTGTCTGGCTTCGTTAGCTGTGACAAACGCTGATTGATCACAGGCACTCGGCGACTTTGGCCCTAATTTGTTCAAGGACAGCAGGATTCGGCGTCCACGCCCAGCCCGCGCACGCACAGCTGCGGCTATCCGGTGCATTTGGTTGCAAGCGCTACACGCCGAGGATTTTGGCCACAGCCCGGGAATAATGTTGGACAGAAAAGGTTTGCGCGAGGCAAAAAAAAAATTCCCGGCTCACCTCCCGACCTCCTCCACAACGGGCGCAGGACAGAGCAGGAAGGTATCCTCTATTCCGGCCGGTCTCTCATCTGCACACAGAGAGAGAGAGAGAGAAAAAGAAGCAAAATCAGCCTCAATGAAGTGCAATTTTAAACATCTGCTGCGTGAAACACCACATTCTTCTCGGGAGGCAAAAGCCAAACCAGAATCCTGGGATGCACGTTAATGTATTACAGCATGTTTGCTGTAAAACGTCGACCCCCTAAGAGCTCAGTGTTCTCACTTATGATGGTGTGTGTGTGTGTGTGTGTGTATATATATATATACAGTATATATATATATATATAT